>JASCZW010000191.1:0-167171 GCA_034211315.2 Aedes japonicus | reverse complement strand
AACTAAACTTCGTCTTATCATTTGGAGACTTATAATAATGTTATGAACCTACTTTTCTTTTTAAATTATACTATATTCAACATATAATGTCAGAAGTTCAATCGGCTACGTGTTGCAACCGATTGATTTGATTTTTATTATTTATTTGCCCTGATTGTAATTAATCTTTGAGGCCCAACACGTCACAAAATATTCATCCCACGTCTCCCACGCTTTGCGACATTGCACACTACACCACGTGTTGAGTTAATTTGGCATCATTGAATGATTTACGAAGCGATTTCGTGCTGGTGGTCTCTTGAGCATTTCCTAGAAGTGTGCAATGTTTGCCGGGTGTGCCATGTTGTACACGAATCCTAAACCTAAAGGACAAGTTTCTCTTTGCACCCCTAGACGTACGTACTCACACGAAATGGTCCTCAATCCGTGAGAAAGTGTAATATCACAAGTTTTGTTCCTCTTTTGTCGCAGCAAAACTGCAATCGGCCAAGGATCCTGCAATTGCCGTCGGCCATATATCTAAGACCTATCCGACATGGCCCCAGCGCTGTTGCTGTCTCTTCTTGTGCCATCAGAGTTCAGCTATGGTTTGCGAAGACGAAGCTTATTATATATACTCGGACTGGAAACTTGTCGTTCCGTAGTTGAATTATTTATAAGACTTGTTGTTCCGGCTCTATGACACGTAGTGGAAGTTTAATGATGTTCAACATTAGTGGTCGGATACTGCTGGTCTGCTGGGCCAAAATGTCTCGATGCCCCAGGTTGCTCTATTGAAGGGTCGGCAATAAACTAATGATAATTGAGATTTCATCGTGCATACGGCGGATCGATTCCAGGCTGTGCCCTTCGGTGAATGTGTGTTCTTCTTACGTGGTGCCTCAACTTCGTCAGTCGGGGCATTCAAACGGCTGCCATGGTCGAATAATTAACCTAGCGAGAAGAAAGTTTTCCGACTCCAGAGACTTTGTCCATATGTATATCAGCACAACACCACACGTCTGAGGGTTGGTCGGCTGTCAGTAGTTCCACGTAACATGACTGATCGGTTGGATTTGACCTTTCATAATTTGACAGGAGCATTTTATATTTTATGTTTTAGTTGTAGGCGATCATTCAGCAATCATTACTTGATCATTTTGGATCTTGTTTTTGTTGTAAAATTAATATCATTGATAATTACTTTGAAGATAAATGAAATATAATTTGGAATAAGGTGCGCGTTAGAGATACGTTGTACTTTCTAAAAAAAATATTTAGAAAAAGCAAAATTCTTCGTTGAAGATAAGTTTTTGCTCAATCACGCTAATTTAATATGTTGTTTTGAAATGGCATTTATAAAAATAATGACTAAAGTGACTAAAGTGCTTCTTTGCAACGCCAATTTGCTATATACAAGATCGTTTAGCTGTCAAATAGCTTATAAAGTCACCCAGCTGCTACCAGAAAAAAAAATGACAGTTCAAGCTACATCAAAAGTTCGTCCGTGGGAAGAAAATTAATATGCATGAATACAGCAAAGCAATGCAATTTACGAGGTGCAACATACCACCAGATAAATCCATCTGGATATGAGACTAACTGGTGGTGTTTTTTCAACGACCTCAATTGATGGGTAGTTGGCTAATGACTATTTAGAATGCTCATGAAGTTTTGCTAAGTACTACGCTTAAACGTGCAATTTTTTTCACTATTTCTAGTTTGTTGCATGCAAATCCATTTTTGTTATATTATATTATGACAACATCGGTAGATCATCTTATCATAAACTTTATGTAGTACAAAATGCTACAGTATATGCTCCATACATTCGTCAGAATCCAATTGGCTTAGTGATGGTTTTTTATAATATTAAACAAATATGAACGAGCTTTATTATTGAATAACTGAATGGTTTAATGAGGGGATAGAGCTCCTCGTCATTTATTTTTAAAGCTAGACTGTTTTAGACCTCACCTTCCTACTAGAAAAGGTTATTAAAATAGCCTAAAGTAGAATAATTAAATGCATATCTTCGGCATCATTCAAAGCTGCTTTGAAACAATATAAATGTCTTTCACAAAAATTAAAGCCTTATAAATAAAAAAAAGGCTTGAAAACAGTAGCATTGTAACTTGGGTATTCTTTATAGTTATACAGGCGTTTGTGTCGGCAAATGTAATCAGATCGTTTTGCTTTTTGTTCTAAAATAAATCGTCCTGCTCAAACCTTTTGTGGGAGTTTTGGTAGGACCATCATCATCATTTTTCTATCTCATGTGAGAATTTGACTGACCATCTCAAACATAAAAGAGAAACAAAATGTTCAACTGGTAATCTGTTATTTTTCATTTTCTTGAAAATAACGCAGTGGTAAAATGGTACTTGGAATGATATTATTTATATTTCTCTGCTGTATGGCATCAGAGGCTATGTATCCCAAAATATGCCATGTCTCATGCCCAATATGCTACAATCGATTACATTTTTTATTGTAACTCAACTAACTCGGCAGTGGGCCAATTTCTTTTGCTCAGCCGTATTAAAACCGAATGATTTGTTTTTTTTAAATGACTAGTGTCTATGTGAAACAAGTCATGAACAGAATTTGAAGTCATTTGGCACGGCTGAGTAATAGCAATAGATGATAAAAATTGGTCCCACACCCCATATGGGTTCAATCAGATGATTAAAAATTAGCAGTACAATAAAAATAAATAGACCAAGATAAGAACCTTGTGGCACTTAGAGCTGATTAGTGAGAAATTTGATTGCTTTTCTATTGTTGTTGTCAAATCACTTTTAAATATTCTAAAACTTCCAACGTGTTTATAAATGAGTTGAAATAGTAAAAAAAAAGAAAGCTATGCCAATTGAATCCGTTTTCCTAATAACCGAAATCTTGCAACTTCAGTAATAGAATTCGGGAGTTTTAAAAATCAAAGAAAAACTGAACCAATTGAAATAGTTTTCTTAGTTTAGTCATGTTTAATCATTAATGAGCAGTGGCGTAGCGTAGTCGAGCGAGGGGTCGTCACCCCTGTTTTTTTATCGAGACTGTTGAGGAAGTGATTGTTTAATCTCTTTGCTGGCTCCATGGATATAATATTTGGACGCATTCAAGTGATCATAACTCAAGAATTTGACAACATACACAGTTGATGAAACAAAAGGGTATTTATGCAGCTTTCAAACGATATATAACAAGTTATTACACTTCACCGTTTCGAACGAACTGTCGCACTTTACTTGTGATCGATGCCATCATGATGCACAGTCGCTGGTGACACTGTACCGGCGACCTTATTAAATTTTAAGCGCATTTGTCACTTTTTTACCGCATCCTCGAGGTTTTCGATATTTTTCGGTCTGAACTCAGGGCACTTCGGAGGATTCTCATTGGTGACAAAATTAACATTTTTTGCAACATACCATTCTAGTACCTCCTTAGAATAGTGACAGCTGGCTAGATCCAGCCAAAACATAATGTTGGTCTTGTGTTGTGAAGGGTAAAATCCGCTTTTTCAGACACTCTTCAATGTAAATCTTCGCCGTCATTGAGTGAGATGTGATGTAAACCTTGGTTTTAAAACCACAACTGCAGATTGCCTGCCAAAGCATTAGTTTCGAGCAAACATAACAGCAAACACAAAGTTATACCTGTAAGGTAAAATTATAATCAATTTGACATATGTATGTTTCGTCATCCATTCAAATACAGCCAACTATGTTTCAGGTAGCGATTTGGATATTTACAAGTACAAAAAAACTTATAAGCTTCTCTTGAAAGGATGTTACGCACTGTGGAAAAGTTGGAATCGCCTTTCCCAAATCACGTATGGAGACACCTGGGTTGCCTTTCACGTATCTCAACACCTTTCTTCTCAGCTATTTGTCCCAAGTACCACTTTATGATAGATGCGCTGTGCTCTTTCCACACTCAGAATTTCCTAGTTTCGTTTGATTACAAGGCACACTGTTGACCTTGGGAATTTTAACACTTCTGCTATTTTTGAGGCAGACCACGAAGGATTCTTCAGATGTTCGTGCACATCCTATTTTATTTTCTCAAGTTCCATGATCCGTTATTCTGAGATGCGTCGACTAATCGAGAAAAAAAATCATCAATTTGCTTTTCAATGAAATATCAACAAATTCCTGTCAAACGTTTTTTGTTCCAACCACCAGGGACGCGGTGGTGTATTAAAACGTGCGTCCAGATTCACTTTGAATTGAGCTTTAACAGCTTATTCAAACAAATTTGGAGAAATTCTTCAGCTTTCCTGAAGAAAATGCTGAACATATCCAAATTCGTTTGAACACAGTTATTTAGCACTGATGTTTGTTGGGTGGTCCATTTAAAGGCTAGAAGTGAACTACTCAACAAAAATCATGAAGTTTGTGCCGTCTAAAGGCATGTTTCGGAAAAAATCTGTATTTGTTCCATCCTAAACGTTTCATCCGGGGCATTCGGATTGTCCTGGAATGGCCAATATATTAACTGGACCATAGGCTAGAAAAAGACTGCATTTAAAATATCATGAAGTTTAAGCCATCGAAAAGCATGTTTCGGCAAAATTCCGAATTTGTCCCCACCTAAAAGGTTCCTTTGGAGCATAAGAATTGACCCGGTATGGTCAATATGATCATTGGCCCATTTCAAGGCTAGAAGTAGACTATTCATGAAAACTTATGAAGTTGGAGCTGTCGAAAGGCATGTTCCTCAGGGCATCCGGATTTTCCTGGAATGGCCAAGATGTTTAGTGGTTCATTTCAAGGCTATATGTAGAATATTTACATAAAATTATGTCAAAACGCATGATCCGATGCTAATTTGTATATGTCGCCGCTTCAAACATTCCGGCTCAGATTTCCTGTGGCCAAAAACATTCCGGCTCAGATTTCCTGTGGCCAATTGGGTCAAAAAAGGCAGTACTCACCAGAAAATAAAAATTGTTACTCCAATAAGCACTTTAACTGCAAAGGCCTTAAAATTAGGTAATATATAGTTTCCACAATGTGAGTTTGAAATCCGGGTCAATATGACCTGAAACACCTTATAAGTAACTTTTTTTGAACAGCCCTTCTTTTTTCAGCGTTACTTTTTTTTTATAATAACCATTTATTTGTACAGACTCAATTGAATCAACTTCAAAGAGCCAAATTTTCATATTTTTATGCATCATTTATCTTAAAACTAAAGTAAGGGAGATAGAACCGACTACTCGCGGCCGTCTCGAGGTTAATAGGAATTACAAATTACGGATGGAAAAGAGGGTGGGAATTTTAAGTATGATTTACGTGACACATTAAATTTAAATTCTTAATTATCTATACACTTAAAACTATACAATTTATGATTTTCTTTTGACTTGGACATTTTTTGAAAAAGAAAAAAAAACACACACATACACAGATAAAAAAACTTATGGTAAACATACAGGTTAAACTAACTACAATCTAAGGCTAATGTTAGTCAAAAACACATAAATGAGTTTCATGTACTCCAAATCACGTACAGCCAAAATATCTCGAATTGGCATATTGGGTTGTCTACCTCGAGCCCGAAGAGAATCATAAAGCTCCGATCTGACTTCACGATGCTGGGCACAAGACCAAACAACGTGATCTGCGTCCTAATAGCCTTGTCCACACTCACAGAGATTGCTGTCGCTCAGCCCAACCCGGTATAAATGAGCGTTCAAAGAATAATAATTGGACAAGAGGCGAGACATGACACGAATGAAGTCTCGACCCACATCCATCCCCCTAAACCAAGATTTCTTCGACACCTTTGGGATGATAGAATGTTGCCATCACCCCAAATCTCCTTTACTCCATTTATACTGCTAGCTGACGAGTGACTGTTGACGAAAAATAGGAAAAAAATCGTTGAAGGTGAATTGTCGATCATAAATATCGCTTTCTATAGTGCCCAACTTTGCAAGCAAGTCCGCTTTCTCATTGCACGGAATTGAACAATGAGATGGTACCCATACAAAGGTGATGATAAAATAACGCAAAGATAAAGCACTTATCGGCTCCTTTATTTTCATGAGAAAATACGACGAGTGCTTTACCGCATCGTTACTTCTTATGAATTAGGAAAAGTCAAGAAAATGCAAACGGCTAGATGCTTATTTTAGAAAGTTATAGCATTTTTAAAATCAATTCCGGGTTTCATTGACCCCGACATCTAAAGAAGGTTCAACAATGAAATGATGCAATTGTTTTATCGATTTCACAAAATTTGAGCAACTGTAATTCACATATGTTTTTAGGTATATTGGCTTAGATAATTGTTGAATCATTCTTTTCGAAAATTGTCCAGCCTTTTACCTCTACTGCAAACAATTTGAATTATTAAATGAATATACTAGGGCATAGTTAAAGCTCGATTAAAAGTAAATCTGGACGCACGGTTTAATACACCACTGCGTCCCTTGTGGTTGAAACGAAAAACTTTTGACAGGTTGATGTTTTATTGACGAAGAAATTGATGAAAATTTTATCTCGATTGATCGACGTATCTCGCAGTTACGGATCATGGAACTTGAGAAAATTAAATAAATTGTGCACAAACGTCTAGAGAATGATGAAGTTTGTCAGAAGCTGATAATCTCGCATCTCCATGCGAAGCTCTTGGAGTGGACGGTAATTTATTGCTAGAACGAACAGACATGAAAAGAAAGTGTATTGATAGTTCCGTATAGGGCAACGGCAGGCTTTGAAATTGAAAGATACAAGTTTGAAAACGAGCGGAGGGCATTGAACGGTAGTGTCCGAATCAGGCACATAACCTTTTACCATACTACCCAATGCATGGTAGGAAAGGGGGAGGAAATCCCCTTGACTGGTAAAAAGTTATGCAACCGATCGGGCTCTTATACTACCTATTGCTATATTCTGGTTCTAGCGGCACAGCGCATCTATCATAAAAGTGGCACTAGGGACAAAGAACTAGTGTTGAGGTACGTGAAATGCAACCCAGATGTCTCCATACGTGATTTGACAAAAAAAAAAGATGATTCTAACTTTTCCACCATGCGTAAAATCATTTCAAGAGAAGGATATAAATCTTTTTGTGTCAGTATACACCCGAACCGCTCCTTGAAACACAATTTAGTGGCCAAAAAGTGAGCACGATTACCACACGAACAAGTTTTGACGAAATTTGATGGCTGTATGTTAACGGATAACGAAACATATGTCGAAATGGATTATAAATAAATCCCCGTTATAATTGTTTCAAAACAAGTTGATCGCTATGATATCATTGTAAATTTGTCGACTATTGCAGAACTAATGATATATTTGGTACAAAGGCTGAATGAAGGGGCTTGGCTAGGATTATATCCAGAAGTGTCATGTAAACAATTTCATCGCGCAATTAACGCAATTAACAAACAGTTTGTCAGAGTCTCAAAAAAAGGTCAGGTCCAACATTCATGCTCGGCTTGCTATTTGACGTGGACTTACTTGTAAGTGTCTCCATACCAACTTGGTCTTCGCTTAAAGCACAAGAGGCTGATGGGATATTATTTATTCCTGAAGCTCCGCACGATGAACGACCGTGTTAGAATGCCCAAGAGCCAACGGAAGGCAAACGGAAACCACACCACTGCTGGCGAGGATAAGATGCAAACCGCAGAGACCTGTTTCTTGGTTATCCAGAAGCTGGTTAAATTTGGCTTACATGTGCAAATGATGAATACGTTCTGCACTGCATTCATCTTGCGAGACCAAGTCATACATGGTAAAAATGTGCATTTGGGTTTGTTTTTATATTGGGTACATTTTCCGCTGCGATCTGCTGTTTGGTGTATTGTGCCTTTTGAAATGCAAACCACATTAGCGCATTACATCTCTATTAGTTTGGGTGAGTTTCCACGTGATGACTATTATATCTATTCAGTTTGCTTTGTTAGAACGAATAGAGTGTTTTGTGTTTTTGAATGGAAGCCATCCTTTCATCTGAGGATTGTATTTAAACGATATTCGGAGTGGTTTATTGAAACCTCGAATAATTCATGATTGAGACCGAAAAGGCAACGATAAATAATAACTTTAAACGTTGAGAACCAATCATAAGACTCTCGTGATGTGGGTGCTCTCAGTTTACGAGCGAAATTTGAGATTCGAAAGAAGTCGAGTTTTCAATTCATTGGCTTCTCGGCCGTAATCATGAATTACTCGCTAAATATGCTACAAACCCTACGACGATTTTTTCCAAGTTTATGATTTGATCCTCCTAGAAAAGGATACACTAGTGCTAGCTGAACTTCCGTAATGAGCTGCACGCAGAACCTATAGGTTAAACTGCCCGTGGCGAATTATCACGAAACATCAGCCAACCGTTGACAATTGTGTGGTTAATAGCTTACTTCTCATAATTGGAATCATACCACCCCAACCGAGTTGGGGAAACATTATTACAAAATCCCACCTGTGTCGGATTTACCGCAACGTTCATCGCGTGCCTTTTTGTGGTTTACCTCCCAATGTACGGTTCACAGGAAAATTCCGGGAATTCCTTCTTTTTTCTTCTCTTGTATCTATTTACTGCCACAACTCTATTCCAATTGTCCTATTTCTTGTGGTTTTGCCTTGCATTTTGAATCAAAAAATGATGACAAATATCCTTAATAATTGTTTTCGCTTTAGAACTAACTTGAACAAAGATGTCAGAGTGCGGTGAGTTGTAATTACGATATCAAGCTGTGATTTGGTGTTGTCAACTATGCGAATTACATTTTTCCAAATAATCATATGCTGAGCCGAATAAATATGTTCCATTGGCCAGTGATCAAGAGATTATTCAAACAAACTCGACATCATTAAATCCTTGCTGGGAAAACAGCAAACATCGACAATGATAAACACAATTAATTCTCGCTGCAGAACGGCGTTTACATAAGAATTTATTGAATACTTTCCAATCAAACAATGAACTAAACTATGTACCGCTGGAGCAGTGATTTGTAGACTAACGGCCTAGTAACTCAATTATAAATAAATCGAAACATCATTGTTGACACGTATGTGCATCGAAACTATTTTCAATCTTCCCCTAACAAACACGAATTAAATGCCATACTCCTGCTGAATTTTACAAATATGCACTTCACTTGAACAAGTGGGAAGCTCCATTTAATTGGTTTAGCAGTTTGGTCCCAACTGAGTTTTCAGCCGTTCAATGCACTTTCGCTAGCTTTCCGCCTTCAGTCTAAACTGTCAAAATCGACTTGAAAGTAGCGTGTATTTACAGACGAGGGTTTATGACCCTTCGATTTATTTCAGCTCAACTTTAGTACAAGCATAAATGTCAAGCAGGTATCAATTTCATGATGTCTTGAATAAAAAATTTTTTTTGAAAATTGTGTGAATCTTTCTTAGATGAAGAGCATTTTTTAATCTGCAAAAAAAGAGATGATGCAAGAACATGTAGTAAGACGCAAGTGATGGAAAAAGATTTTTGAGATTTTTACAACGATTGATTCGCTACCATGAGATTGAGATTTAGATGTGTCACATCTTCAGGTGTACTCAATCTCAAAGTAACGTTTGCATTTAAAAAATGGACAAAAATTGCCAGGGTTGAATATGCAACTAGCGATTTGAAATTGGTTCACTGTTGTAGAACCCCTAGGTCCGAAGTACAGCTTGCAGTCTGCACCTCGCAATCATTCTTGCGCTTTTCGGTACCTTTCGGTACTAGTCTCTTTGTTGTTGTTATGATTCGCTATGTTATTTTGACACAATATTTGAGAGTATGTTGAGAGTATGAGTCGTGTTCATGTGAGTTGTGTTATAAGGGGAAAATCATTAAGCATGGGACCGAGCTTGGGACCAGTGTGCTAGTACTTCCTGAGCCAAAAAATATATTGATTTTCTTCATGACTATCCACCCGCTGGGTTCACCTTCACCCGCTCTGACAAAACTAACCATGCAGCATAAATCATAGTAACCCATGAGTCATAAGGCAACATTTGACAGCTCTATCAGTCGAACTCTAACAATGATGGCAAAAACAGTGAAGCAATTCCGTTCAGATGTGTACGCGTTCAAAGAACGGCACCCCACCGCGTCAAAAACGGACATCGTGCGGTTCTTTGTGGACGCCGGATACGCTCGTTGCGGCATCTACAACATTTTGGTACTATTGGACAACAATCAGAGCATCGAAAGAAAGCCCGGTTCCGTATGTCCGACGACATTGAGCAACGAGAAGCTCCAAGGGATGCTGAAGAGGAATACCGAGGGAAAAGTGGCTACATCGCTGCGTGCGCTTGGCCGGGAGTGACCTCGGGCTCGGAAGAGTTCAACCGGCCAAACAGTGAAAAAGTACCTGGCGAACATTAACATACAGTCAGAAAGCGGAAGTTGCATCCATTGGTTTCGGAGCTGCTGGCAATGACGCAGTGGCAGCGGCTAAATAAGATGGTCAACTCGATTTTTCCGGTGAATTGCGACGTGGCGGTGGTGATGGATGACGAGACCTACTTCACCCTGGATGGCAACGACTGGCAGCGCACTTCGTGTTTTACTTCTCCAGGAAGTAAGTGAGCTCATTTCACACATCAAGTTTTCTAAGAAGGTGCTGCTGTAGCTGACAAATGTCGAGGCCGCTCTTCTTTCACTCCGGACGGGCCTTGAACGGGGAAAATTATATTACAAAATGCCTGCTGGAAGTTGCGTCGATCATCAAGAAATACCATAAGGGCGAAGACGCGGTGTTCTGACCGGATCTGGCGTCGGCTCACTAACTCGAAGCGATCGTTGGAGAGATAGAGCGGCTGAATATCGATGTGGTACCCAAGTCGGCGAACCCGCCCAACGTTCCTCAGCTGCGTCCCATCGAGAATTTCTGGGCCAACCTGACGCGTGAGATCTACTCCAACAATTTTGTCGCGAAACTGTGGAGGAATTGATAACGAAGAATGAACTTAAAAACATGCCTGCACGCATGTTTTCGTCCGAATGTTCCGGTTAACTACCGGAGGCCGCTCGCAAGGGCGTAGAATTTTTTGTTCAAGTAAGCTTGAATAATAACCTTCCATGGAAAATTTATCAAAAGCAATTATCTGTTTTAGCTTTTTTTATCGTCATCCGAAAAAAGTCCATTTTTTAATGCAAACGTTATTGCAGGGCAAACGAACTATTTGTATCGATCTGGTTGTATATTAAAGCTTGGGTCATTTAAAATCTAGACGCAAAAAATGGAGATATATCGGAAACATGGTTGATGACTGATCAATGCGTAACATTGGAACTCATCATACCTACAGGTATAAAATCTATCCTAGCTCAGTTGTTTAGAAACTTCTTCCCTTCCTCTTCGTGGTACCGACGTGTATTGAAAAGATCGGGTTACCAACCCCGGTGGGACCTTGATCGTATGCTGTCATGGAAAGAGGGCTGCCCTCTTCGAAGGGTGCAGTCTATCTGAGCGTCTGTTCTCCATGTCAGGGGCGACTCCAAATGGATGTTTGGTTGAACATTGTCTATCAGCATAATGGATTGCTAAGAAAAGGAAATAAGAATCCAAAAAATATTCTCAAACGCCTTCAATCTTAAAAAAAAAGTAAACAAAAAACCAAAAATATATTCACGAACGCATAACATAGCATCCTGATGTGATGTTCTAACACTCAGAGTTTATTAATATGTGTGTGCATGTGCAGTAAAAAGCATTCTGATTAAGTTTCAACTATATCGATTCAATAAAACCAAAAATGTTGTGTTCAAATAGACAAAAATAAGTATATTCGGCCATTTGGCCATATACAGGGTGCGGCATTAAATAATGCGAAAATGTTCAAACTTGAGAATTGAGTTAATTCGTGTAGCTAGTGACTCTGTCGAAAGTGTATTTGTTTATGTTAACTTTCAAGTGCTGCATCCAAACATTCTATTTGTTTTATTGCAAATTCGTCAAAATGTTCGCGAAAGAAGTGATCACCAGTTTGTTGCTCGCCCAGAAGAAGCCGAAAGAGATTGCCAAGGTGGTAGGGTGCCATTTGGCAACAGTTTACCGCATAAAAATGTCCATGCAGGGTGGCCCTAAGCAGCGGAAGCCGGGAAGTGGACGTCCGCGGTTTGCACGCTCGCCGAACGTGATCAAATCGGTCCGTGCAAAATTGCTCGCAACCCGGTGCGTTCCATAATACAACTTGCAAAGGAAGCCAATATAACGGAGAAATCCATATGGAGAATCATCAGAGAAGATCTGCATGCATCTTCCAGAGCCAGAGTGAAACGCCGGGTTACGGACCGGGTCAAGGAACTACGAGTGACTCGTTCCAAGAAATTGCTTTCCTTATTGAAGAAGGAACAAATGATAATCCTGTTCTCCGACGAAAAGCTTTTCAGCATCGTTGCTGTGGCCAACAGCCGCACGAACCGGTTCATTTCACCGCAGAAAATGGAGAACGTTCCGGAAAAAGTGAAATTCAAATTTCAAACCAAATATCCGGCTGGTTTCATGATGTTTGGCTTGGTGGCGTCCAACGGTATGAAAATGCCGCCTGTTTTCATTGATGCTAAAGTTAAAATCAATACCGAAGTGTATATCGGTATTTTAAGGGACCAAGTGCTTCTCTGGGTGAAGGCCAACTTCTCGAGGACCAAAACGTTGTTCAACAGCAGGATGGAGCGCCGTGTCACACGTCCAATTGAACCCAACAATGGTTCAACGGTAACTTGAAGTTTTGGCCGAAGGATTTGTGGCCCCCTAGCAGTCCAGATCTTAATCCGATGGGGTATTCAATTTGGGCATATGGTGAAACACGAGCCTGCAAAACATAACTCCCTAGTGTGAAAACCCTGAAGTCAACCATAATACGCACATGGCAGTCAATGTCGGAGGACTACGTCCAAAAGGCATGCTCTGGCTTCCAGCGTCGGCTCGAGGATGTTATTAATAAAAATGGAGGACACATTGAATAAATTTGTTTAAAAGGACTTTATAAAGATAACTGCACTCGAAAATGTTGAAATTATTGCTTGAATTAGTTGAAAATGGGATTTGAAAGAAATAGAACAAATTTTTGCATTATTTTCTGCCGCACCCTGTAGGGTAAGGGGATGTTATATTAGCCTAGCCCCTTCATTCAGCCAATGTACCATATGTGTCATTAATTCAGCAATAATCAACAAAAGCATGATGCTATTAGGATGACCGATGTAATCCAAAGCAATTGAGACAATATTAATCAACATATAGTTGTTCACTTCTGCGTAATTTTCCTGAACTTTTAGGACATCATGATTAAACTGGTTAAGCTGAACAGATAATCTACTTGATCTTCAAGTGATCTAAATTGCAAATACGAGCCAAAAAGTGAGCTGAAGATTTACCAAATTCAAACAATTCTTCGACAGTCGAAAACGCTCACATTATTGATGTTAGTGGTTCGTTGTTACCAAACGCAGTTCTCGAATCGTGGTTGGAAAACAGTACCACTCCGTAATGCTCACCGTGGCACTCGGATGTTCAATTTAGAGAGAAGATGCGAGCAGTCGACCTGTCAATTCAAAAAGTTTGGCAACAAAACCGCTTGTTGATTTTTCCGTCGGCGTTCCAAAGTATGCAATTGCAGCGGATTGCTGCAATCTGAATACGGCGGGAGATTTTGCGGATCACGCCATAGTAGATTACGCAATGCCATCCGGATAAACCTGCGATGTATTTTTTCGATCCTCAAGCTCGTGTAACATTTATGTTTTGATCTCTAATGTTCCTGGAAGTATGGATTGGGGGAAAACAAAAAATCAGGTCTCCAGCAAAAAAACTGCATTTTATAGTAGCTTCTCCTCAAATTTGTATCAAGCCAAATGCAGATTCGGCCAAACGTCCATTCTGGCAAACGTCCATTCGGCTGTTTTGTCTTTATGCTCAACGTCTATTCGGCCAAACGTTTATTCGACCAAAGGTCTATTCGGTCTAGACGTCTTTATGCCAAATGTCCATTCAGCCAACCATCCGTATGCCAAACGGGGTATCATCACTCAAAGCAGCGTCTGTTCTTCTAGTTAGGAGCTGTTAATCATCGTCCTCGTGCCAGCGTGGGACTCTAAACCATAATGTGCACGATGGCAAGACCGGGGACTAGGAAGGCCAAATAGGCTGTTCTTAAAAATTACAAAGTGACATTCAATACAGAAGTAAATACGGCCAGGAACAATGGACAAAAACGTAGATATCGAAATATGAACTACAATTGAACACTCGGAACATGAAACTGCAAATCGTTCCGCTTTCCAGATTGCGATAGGCTTATTTCGAAGAGCTTCAATGCAATGTTCGAAGTCGCAGCAGTGCAGGAACTATGCTGAGGCAAGACCGAAAAGTATGGAAAATGAGGCATCGATCGGCTTCTTTTTACCAGAGCTGTGGTGCAACCATCGATCTGGGCACCGGCTTTGTAGTGCTGGTCAAAATGCGTATAAAGTTCTGTCCAGTTAGAACCAGGAATCACCGCTGCTGCGGCACGGAAAGTGACTGCTGCAAGAATTATTTTACAGCGGTTTGTTAACCTAGGCGCCCACTTTTTTTGATATAAATTTCACGGTGTTTCGTGCTGTGAGTCAAAATTTATTGCAGATGGAAGCCGAGAGGAGAGAAGAAATTCTGCACACCCTCGTTGATAATCCAACGTGGTCCACAATACATATCGCAAAAACGTTGAAAATCGCCAAATAAATCGTATATGATGTGCTCAAACGTTTCAGGGAGCGAAGGAGCGTGGATCGAGTGCTTCAAGGTAAGCGTCGTCCTGGAACATATGACCGCAAGCTGAACCAGACGGTGTTGAGGTCCGGCTGAGCAAACCCTGGACTAACGGGTGGCAACTAAAATTTTGGAATTTCTTTCTCAAGCTGTCAAAAAAAGACAAACATGGTTGAAGAAGATCTGATTTATTCAAATAAAAGATACATTGTCCATTGTTGAAAACAAATTAGTGAACATTTGAAAACGGTCCGTAATCGGATGTTCGGCGAAGCTTCCGTTTGATGTCGGAACAGGAGCGTTGTACGGCCTCCATGTCAACTTTGCGAATGCATCTCTTGATTCTACCAATCAACTGATTGCAATTCGTGGCTCTCCAGGTATTTTTGTAAACCAAGGAACTCAAAACCTCGAAGAAATCTTCGATTGGGCGACACTGAGGCAGATTTGTCGGGCTGTGGTTTTTGGGTACAAATGGGATCGAATGGGTATTCAGGAACGATTGTGTTTTATGGCGTAATGCGATGACGCTTTATCCGGCAAAACACGTATTGTCCATCAGCATGATGTTTTTGTAGAAACGGGATCAAAATTATCTTCAAACATTCGTTCTGGCACACATCTTGATTGATTGCCAAACCAGAGGGCTTGAACCATGGCTTAGAAATGCCTTTCTCGGAAATGGCAATGTACAGCATCACTTTCTGTTCAAACTTATGTTTAAACTTATATTTTATGTTCGGAGGTGTAGTAGAACTATCCGTTGAATAGTATCGATCGTTTCCGGGAATCTGCGTCTTCGAAAGAGGAAGTAGCTTTCATCGTCCAAAACAAAACTTTTTCCGGAATAATTTTTAATCAACCAACGGCATTGGGATTTCAGCGTTGAAATCTGTGCATCAGTATATTCCGGGCTCGTGTCTTCTTTCGGCACTTTATTCCGAACTCTTTTCAATGTTTTGCAGATGTACTGGTGAGAACAGTTGAACTTTTTGCGGCATCCCGTTGGCTGAGTGAATCCTTGTTTTTGAAGGCACGAGAAAGAGAACGAAGTCCTTTGCGTCCATAATTTTGGCTGGTCTTCCACTACCTTGCTTGCAGAGCAGTTGTTGGGGATCTTAGGATATGGTAAACAGTTCAAGTCGCAAACATTTTCGCTTTTAAAATGTTTGTACCGTATACGTTTTGCCGAGATTTCTGTGCAGTTCGTAGAACTGTACAACGCGCTTCGCCAAATACTTCGTTGTTTCGACGGCATTTTGAGCAAAACTGAGCAAGCATAAACAAAACAGAAAATACTAGCAGAAAGAGGAGAGAAAGAGCTAACGCAAACACACTCTTATTTCTCTCTGAGCTCGTTTGTTGTTGAGCATAGAGGCATCGAAAAAATTCCAAAATTTTAATTGCCACCCGTTATCAGATAATGAGATCGCACAAAAATACGCTGCTGCTCGCAGTACCGTTTGAAGAATTCGTTTGCGAGCAGGATATCGTTCTTATCGAGCCAGTAAGCAACCAAACAGAACGTTCAAGCAATGTTTCGTCACCAAAACTCAAACTCGGAAATTGTACCTGCAGGTTTTGACGAAGTACAAAGGATGCCTGCTCATCGACGATGAAACCTACGTCAAAATTAATTTTGGACAGCTTCTTGTTCGAAAATTCTACTTGGCGACGGCACGACAAATGTTCCTGCGAAGTTCAAGTTTGCCTTTATGGACAAATTTGCAAAAAAAAAAACTGATGATTTGGCAAGGAATATGCAGCTGCGGAGCAAAGACCAAAGTATTCGTGACGAATAAGATGATAGACTCGAAGCTGTACAAGGAAGAATGCCTCAAAAACCGCGTACTACCTCTCATTAAAGCCCATAAAGGTCCTGTGAAGTTTTGGCCAGATTTGACGAGTTGCCACTACAGCCGGGAAGTCATCCAGTGGTACCGCGATAATCACTTAGATTTCTTCGATAATAACATAAATCTACCCAACTGCTCGCCGTTCTGGCCAATCGAAAGATTTTGGGAAATAATGAAGCGGAAGCTTAAGAAAAGTAGAAAAACGTCTCGGACCGCGACCCAGATGATCAAAGTGTGGAACAAATGTGCCAAGGAAGTTGACTCTGGAGGTGTGCAGCATTTGATAGGAGGAATAAAGAAGAAAGTGCGAATTTCCATTAGAAACGAAAAGAAACGATTTGTTCTGAAATTTTTTACTTAAAGAACAGTAAACTACCTTTATTTTGATGTATTTAACTTATTTGTACGTCAATCCGTTACCGAGATACAGATGATTTTATTATTCCGGATTCTAAATGGACATAGCTTTAGCAGCCCGGACTTGAATCCTTTGGATTGCTCAATATTGGCATGGGCATGGTTCAGGCTAAGGCATGTGAACGTTCTCACCCCAGTGTTGGTGCCCTGAAAGCTTCCATTACCAAGGCATGGAACTCGATGACTGATTCATACATTGAGAAGGTTTGCTCTCGATTCCGTCACCGTTTGAATAAGGTGATCGAGAAAAATGGTGGGCATATTGAGTAATGTAATCATGAAAAACTTAACACTTTTTTTTATCATTTTCTATGAAAAAAACTTATTTGAAATTGAGGTATGGATATCCGAATTGTTTTATGAGACATACTGTACACAGTTTGGAAAAACAACAGGGTTTGAAAGAAACATTTTATTGTCTGCGTTATGTGCATTTGACATACATGGAATGCGCGATGTGGCAGACATTAATGAGATATTAATGTAAATTTTAGCCAGATAACGCCTAAATCAAGTCTGTTGTGTGAAAGATTACAAACGTTTTTGTGTGGCGTATGAAAGATTGCAAGCAATTTCGTTATGTACGCTTTCTTTGACTTAAAATCTAACGATGGGATATCTTACGCACTTTCTAAAGCTCACTAATTTTTCTGTGGAGCTATATAACAACGCGAATACCCAGTGGAAACAACGGTAATTAAAGAAGAGACACCAGGATATCAAACAAATTGGAGATCAACAAGTCACCATACCGTGATCGTTAACCAAGAGGTTGTGTGAACCTCGTCGTCGGCATTAATAAAAAGTAGCTCGAAAGAGTAGCGTGAATTACTGTTAAATATCCTGCACAAAAATGAAGCGTCACAAAAACTTACAAATTTACATTATAAAAACTGTTAAAAATTCTGGGAAATTTCATTCCACAATAATCTTGTATAAAAAAGCTCGTCTTATTACAACTATTTCTTGCTATTTGGTGCTCCTCTGGAAGTAAGCATAATTTTTATATACATCAAAACGAAAATTTAGATTTTATTTTTGGGAATTGACCCATCAAGCTTTTGATTTCGGGTACAAAGAATGTCTTTTTCCTAGCTAATGTCTTCAGTCAAAAAGGCCTATAAGAATTCGTTAGTTTCATCTGATGTGGTACGATCAAAAGATCGATTTTTCAAATTTTATCCACATTACTAAAACATAGAAAATCTGAACCCAATATGTTGCAATTAAACGAATCCATGCATCGCTTTGTCAGGTTAAATTAAATCAATTATCAAACACAAAAGGTATTGCATTGGCTTCGAAAATTCGAAGTGCATTGCGCTCCAACGTTCCAATGACAACTCGACCCGACGTCCAAATTTCCGATAGTTGATCGAAAGTCAACCACGGACTGATTTCAGCTAGGAATTCATTTCGTGCTGGCCAAATTAACCACACCGATTCCAAGCACCCGGCAGTAAAACACACTTTCCCCATCATTTTTGGTTTGCTGATATTGAACATTTAAAACCAAAAACCGTGACCAATAAAATTCCATTTAACAAACTATTGCTCCCCGGGAATGAATGAATCGAACGTCATCGGGTGGCCAATAGCTATCAGCTCGGTCGGAAATTGGTTGCCCTCTGTTCTGGGGTGTTTGCAGTCCAGAGCCAACTAGGTGCGAGAAACGTACAGTTGACAAAAGTTATCATCTGGCCATTCGTGCATGTTTGAAGCGGAAACCACAGCAAGCCGATGACAAACAGCATATGCGAAGGACAAACAGTGCGATGTGATTTGTTTGAAGCTTGTTGCTAATGGAACGTATGTGCATTCAGGCGCCGTGTCATCGTCGGTCAGCCTAGTCCAAATGGCCTCGCCACCGGGCCGGAAGTCATACCAAGTTCAATTATGCAATGTTTATGACTTTCATACATATTTGCGGTCATTTTGATACTGGATTGTGTTCTTTCCTTGCCTTTGTGTTCAAGGTACAATGTGCGGTTGATCAGCGGTTTTGACGGCTAAATAAGCATTGAATAGGTGCAATTGATGTTGTCATTTCGTGTAATTTCAGCGGAATCATGATGGTGTGTTTGGAAAACAAGAAAATTAAATCAATATGCTGCCACCTTGTGGCCTTTTTTTGCAACTAAACTTCCGAAAGGGCAGGAAACAGCTTCAGCCCACCAAGGCTTCATTCAAAGCACGCCATTCAACATTAACAAACAATGCTCATGTTTAGCTAAATGATGCCGTTGCCTACCGTATTTGCTGAGCTTGGAGACCCAACCCATCGTAAATTTTGCAATTATATTGCTTTGTGCACTAGCAACCGGTAAAGTTCATCTGCTTCGTACTCTGTTGATTTGGAAATTTTTTCGAAGTTTCTTAGAAATTCAGCTCTCATCAGAATAATTGAATTGCCCAGTGAACAAGCGAACGGAACAGTTCGTTCGGTCAGCTCTCCGTCGCTTTGGAAGCTTTTCCGAATTGTTTCAAGTCTTCAGCTCTAATTTTTTTTTATGAATCGCGAGTGAAATCGAATCTTGGTTTTCTAAAGTAGAAAACGTTGAGTGTTAAGCAGTGCAAAAACGTCATTAATTGCAATTAGCAATATTGCCACGACCTAAAAGCCATATTGCTCCGCATCTATACGGCACGCACACCAGCAGTCTATCGTGTGTAGCGTGCATTCGACCATCCACCAACTACCACCGACCAGCAACATCATCATCGTCGTCTTCATTATCATCAACGTTTAGCCGGTACACGCGGCCACACATCGTCGCCCGTCTGCAGTGGATCAGTGATACATATAAGATAAGTTTTCGTTTCTCGCTCTTCTTAATTCATTTTAATCGTATTGTGTGTGAGAGTGTGTGAGATTTTGAGAGTGAGTGAGAGTGTCTGAGAGAGTGTGCTTAGGTCTAGTTTGTTTATCTGTGATTTATTGTAGATAATTACAATAGTGGTTGAGCGCCATACGCTCCCACAAACGAGCCATGGATGATCTATCGGAAGATGAAATGATGAGGTAGCTCTTAAAGCTACCCGATCGCGTGCTTATCCAGATAGTTCAGCTGGTCCATGGATTGTCTATTTTCGACCCAAAACGAAACCTCTCAATGTTTAACAGATATCAAACGATCTAACGAAACGATTCTTGGCCGTGGCCGAGATAGTTAAGGTGAGACACAATAAACTAAAAGTCGTTGTGTCCAACCTTAAACAAGCTAACGAAATTGCTGTCTCTCCGTGTTTTACACTGGAGTATTTAGTGTACATCCCAGCTCGAGGTATTGAGATTGAAGGGTGCTCACCGAAGCAAGTTTGACCCCTGAGATCCTTTTGAAGCAGGGGGTTGGTCGCTTTAAGAACCTTCTGTTTCCTTCAGTCAAGATACTCGATGTGCGAAAGCTAGGCACAGTGTCGATCACTAAGGGTGAAAAGAAATTTACACCATCAGACTCGTTTCGTGTGACCTTTTCTGGTTCAGCCCTCCCTCAATACGTCGAGTTGGGAAAACTTCGACTACCTGTGCGGTTGTTTGTACCTAATGCAAGCAAAAATGCAAGCAGATGGGACATACGACATCCCATTGCAACAATAAGGCACGCTGCTCTAATTGTGGGGAGAAACACGAGGATGGCGCCTGCGCAGACAGCACACCAAAATGCGCTTTCTGTAAGGGTACTCCTCCTCATGCTCTCTCGTCGTGCCTGGCGTACAAACAACGCGGGGAACGTTCGCTAAAACAGCGTTCCAGGCAATCTTTCGCCGAAATGGTGAAAAAAGCCTCACCATCACCCGATGCCAATACAAATCCCTTTGCTCCTCTGTCAGATGACGAGTCTGACTTTGATTCGGCTGAAGAGGGAACATCGTTCACTTTTCCGGAAGGTGCTTCAAGGAAGCAAAGACGCGTCCGCCGGAAAGTTGCTGAAAAGAAGCCCGAGACCAGCTTGTCAATTTAAAAAGAAAGGTGGAAAAAAGGAAAATCTGAGTCCTCCTGGTTTCCTTAGTACTAACTACACCCAGGACTTTCCATCTCTCCCGGGGACATCCAAAACCCCTGAAGCCCCAATTTTAAGAACAAAAGCCCCCTCCTCTAGTGGGCTGTTCTCATTTGATGACATTGCCGAAGGTATCTTCAAGTACCTCGAAATGTCTTACCCTCTCAAAAGCATTGTTTTGGTAATGCTTCCAACAGTGAAGACCTTTTTGAAGCAATTGGCAAGTAAGTGGCCCCTCCTTGCAGCTATAATTTCCTTCGATGGATAATTTTCCAAATGAGGTCGGGGATTTGATCACTGTTCTACAGTGGAATTGTCGAAGTTTGATCCCTAAATTGGAATCATTCAAATTTTTAGCTCACACTACCGGTTGTGAAGCATTCGCTCTTTGTGAAACATGGCTCTCTTCCGAAATCAATCTTTCGTTTCATGATTTCAATATTATTCGTCTTGATCGTGAGGATTCACGTGGAGGAGTACTTTTGTGGATCAAAAAGTGCTACTCCTTCTAGAGATTGAATTTTCCTCCAATCCTAGGTATTGAAGTTGTCGCATGTCAGGTTGTTATTGAAAATAAAAGCATTTGCATTGCTTCTGTATATATTCCTCCTAGAGCCTCAATAAATCGAAAACAACTTTCAGATATTTGTTCGGTGCTTCCTTCTCCACGGTTGATCATGGGAGGTTTTAACTCTCACGGTACAGGCTGGGGAGAACCGTACGATGACAACCGGTCTTCCCTGATATATGACCTTTGTGACAACTTCAATATGACAGTACTCTGCCCTGGGATGCATAGTTGACGTAACCACCATCGGTATGATTGTTGAGGAAACGCGTTTTTCCGGGTTCAAGCTGTAATGCAGTATATACTAACAATCATGGACAAATGTTTTGTCCATTTGATGAAGTTTTACTAATAAAAGTGGGCCAGCAAGATAATTAGAATAGTTTCATTTTTTTATCATCGTTAAAACGCATACGCCAACTTATGCGAATAAACAGGCATATTACTGAACGTTTATTCTCATAGTTTGGCGTAAAACCAAACTGCTCTGCTCTGAATAATATATCGTACATTAGGCTCTCGCCGATTGGCTTCACGAATACTAACGAAAAGTATCACCCAGCAAAGCTCCCATTTGATTTTGACGATATCTACCAGTGAAGTATTTATAATTATCAGTCCAGAAAATGTTCGATTCTTTCAAAGAGCTTCAGTTGAAAAAAAAAGCAAGAATGTTGCAGTTACAGTTTCTACTGTAAGGTGTTGAGGGACCTGAACATAAAATTAACCAACTGGGGCATGAAGAGTGCGAACGTTGTCAAGCCCATCGTGTTCATGAAAAGCAGACAGGTCACTCTGCTAAAGCTGGTGATAATGATCAAGGAGATATCAACAACGACCGAAGTTCAATGCGAGTTGTGTTTTAGTTGGAAAAAATCCAATAATGATGACGTCAATTCCAACACCCACTTGCTGTTCCTTATGCAATTTTACTATCTGTAGTTTTTCATTATATATCAGAATTCCTGGCTCATCCCATTTCACTTTCTCGCCAAGGAAAAAAAAATCCTCAATTCTTTCCCATTTTTCAACTCCAGATGCCCAAAAGGCAGTATGAGGGATACAGTATCTCTGATCGTAAGGAACCGGCCAGGTGTTTTTCAAAGGTCGATAGATGGCAAGTATGTATGTAATCTCTAATCTGCTTTCCCTGGTGCATTCAACTTCGCTTACAGCCACCCGTGATGTGGAGAGACGTCATTCATGCGACCAAATGGTGCTTACGCCAAACCGTTCTTTTCAATTTATTTCGTAATTTTTCGAAGAAACTTTTTTTGTTTTGACTTGGAGGCAATGTTTTATAGGGTAAGGAATGCAGAAAAACAAAAAAGTAATTTTTGGTCGTCTTGGCGCTTACGTCAACTATGCATCCCAGGGCAGTACTTGACAATGGAGAAGTAACACGTTTGGCTGGTTCATCCTCAGTTGGCAGTAGATTAGACCTCACACTTTGTTCGAATTCATTATCGTTGGATTGCACATGGAATGTGATTCAAGATCCCCACGGTAGTGATCATTTGCCCATAAAAATTTCGGTTGCCACCGGGTTCAATCCGTCGAAAACTGTCAACGTCACGTATGATCTTACCCGTCACATCGATTGGACAAAGTTTAGGGCAGCAGTAGATGAAGCCGTAACGACGGAAGAAAGACTTCCACCGCTGGAAGAATATAACTTCCTCTCCAACCTGATTTTGGAAAGCGCGCTTCAAGCTCAAACTCGACCAGTTCCAGGAACGTCATTTCGCAGGAATCCTCCTTCTCCATGGTGGGATCAGTAATGCACCGAGTTTTACCGTAAAAAGTCCGACGCGTTTAAAGTTTTCCGTAGACGTGGAACACCTGAGCACTTCGAAGTATACACGGCTCTCGAACGCGAACTTAAGAACCTCATCAAGGCCAAGAAACGCGGTTACTGGCGAAAATTCGTGGACGGGCTATCGCGCAAAACGTCGATGAGTACTCTTTGGAACACGGCGCGAAGATTGCGAAACCGAACTAAGAACAACCAGAGCGAGGAGTACTCGGACCAATGGATCCTCAAGTTCGCGCGAAAAGTTTGTCCAGATTCTGTGCCAGCACGGATGATTCCTCGCGAAACCGAAAATTCGATAGATGAGATCAGCCAACCTTTTTCAATGGTAGAGTTCTCTCTCGCACTCCTTTCGTGTGGCAATACGGCTCCAGGGGCTGACAGGATCAACTTCAACTTGCTTAAAAACGCGAAGAGGCGCATGTTGAACTTGTTTAATCAGTTTCTGGAACTCAACATTGTACCGGATGATTGGAGACGGGTGAGAATTGCTATTCAAAAACCTAGTAAACCCACGTCCGACCACAACTCCTATCGACCCATCGCGATGTTATCCTGTATTCGAAAGTTGTTGGAGAAAATGATTCTCTTCCTTCTGGACAAATGAGTTGAGACGAACAACCTGGTCTCAGATACTCAATATGGTTTCCGTAAGGGTAAGGGAACGAACGACTGTCTCGCGTTGCTTTCCACAGATATTCAGTTAGCTTTTGCTAAAAAAGAGCAAATGGCTTCTGTATTCTTGGATATAAAGAGGGCTTTTGATTCAGTATTTGTTGAGGTTCTTTCAGATAAACTCCACGCTTGTGGCTTTTCACCATTAATGAATAATTTTTTGTACAATTTGCTGTCACAGAAACATATGAGCTTCTCTCATGGAACCTCTACAGCTTTCCGATTTAGCGACATGGGTCTCTCCCAGGGATCCTGTTTAAGCCCTCTTTTGTATATTTTTTATGTCAAAGACATGGACGAGTGTCTAAGTGACAACTGTACGTAGAGACAACTTGCAGATGACGGTGTAGTGTCTGTCACGGGACCGGAGACAGAGACGGAGGGGGACAGAGAAAACTGAGTTAGTAGTTTTTTTTCTAGGACGCATTACCCAACACAACCGAATCTTCAAATTTAAGGTAAGCCGGTAACTCATTCTATGTTTGTTTGTTTATTATAGTCTTAATTCATAACAATTGTCTGTCTGAATAAATAATATACACTTCAAGAAAAAAAAGGTCATGTCTCTGATATAAACAGATAAAAGTACGTTTAAATCAAATCGACTATAAGCTTCGTTAAACGCAAGCATCGCATACAGGTTCGTTCATTTCGCAGTTGCCGCAGTAGCTCTGGAGAGTCGACTGCACTGGTAACGATACTTGCTGCAAAGATTACTTGAGCTTTGCGTTTTCGTTCTTCAAGGGTATCAATCCCGAGCAGACGCCAGCGGTCGACGTATGTTGTCAAATCATAGGAATCAAGCCAAGGCAGGTAACGGAGCGCACAGCAAACAAACTGTACTCCAGAATAGAACGAACCATTACAATGTTCGCAGACAAAGCGAGTCGCAGAAGTCTTCGGAGATTTTAAACATTAAGCCAAGCTGCATGTAAGCTTTGTTCCAGATGTCCTTATAATGCGGGTTGAAAGTCAATGCACTATCTAGAGTAACTCCCAAATCTATGGCGCTCCAAGAGGTGACCGGAAATGGAATAATTGAAACCGGTTGGTTTTTGCTTAAGGTGAGTCCTCCCTTAGCTCAGTCGGTAAAGGTGAAGCTTCAAAGCAACACCATGCTGGAAGTGGTTGGGTTCGATTCCCAGCCTGGTCTTGGAATTTTTCGTTAAGGAAAACTCCTCGAATCCTTGGGCATAGGGTATGATTGTTCTTGCCACCCAATCATACTAATGCAAAAAAACTCTGAATTAATAACTGTGGAAGTTGAGAGCTAGCTATAAGCGAATTGAGAAAGAAATAAGCTAAAAATGCTAAAAAAACACGCAGTCTAATTTTGTTTAACTTTGTCGCACTTGTTTTCGAACTGGCTTGCTGCTTCTCGTTCCTGTTTGGGGTTTTTGTTACATTGAACGACCTACTTCCTGCAGCCTTCTTCACAATTGGAACGAAAGAATACGATGTTCTGGCCTTTTAAGCCACATCTCGGATGGAGAGGTTCGGGTTTTGCTTAATCAGCCGAAGCACTGCATCCCGATGGGATTTGAAGTTGTCGTTACGCTTGCCGCCAGATCCTGGTTCCGGATCGAGAGTCAACCGATCCCGGAAGCGTTTCATAACGAGAGACTTCGAGTGATTTTGCAATATAGACATAGACGAATTTTCCACATTTTGATGCAAAGTTTGTTCACGCACTGGTTGTTCTTTCGATTCCATTTTCAAGACAATGCTTTCGTGTCAACAAACCGTATGTCAAAACGTTCACACACCCACAATGGCATTGCGTTAGTGGTATCTTTGTATTGAGAAATATAAAATATGTGGATAATAAACCATTGCTGATTTTGCTGTGCGCAAACCTTATATCCATCTATCTATATATATAAAAATGGATTTCTGTCTGTCTGCCTGACCTTAATAGACTCAAAAACTACTGAACCGATCGGCGTGAAATTTTGTATTCAGGGGTTTTTGAAGCCGGGGAAGGTTCTTATGATGGTTTGAGACCCCTCCCTTTACGGGAAGGGGGGCTCCCATACAAATTAATACTCATTTCTACATAACTCAAGACCTAATCAAGCAAAAGAAACCAAATTTAGCATGTGTGAGTTTTTGAAGGCAAGAAAGGTTTCTATGGTAGCTTGATAACCCTCCCCGTCCTAAAAGGGGGGGCTCCCATACAAATAAAACACAATATTCTGCATAACTCCGGAACTAATCAAGCAAACGGAACGAAATTTAGCATGTGGTGGTTTTTGAAGACAAAAATGTTTCTATGTTGGTTTAAAACCCCTACCCATTCAAAGGGAGGGGGGGGGGGGGCTCCGATACAAATGAAATACAATATTCTGCATGACTTGAGAACTAATCAAGCAAATGGAACCAAATTCAGTATGCGGTGGTTTTTGAAGACAAAACATTCTATGTTGATTTGAGACCCCTCCCCTTTCTGAAAGGGGGAGATCCCATGCAAATCAAACGCAAATCCTTGCATAACTCGAGAACTAATCAGTGATTTGAGACTCTTCCGCCATATCAGGAGGGAGGGGGAGAGGGGCTCTCAAACAAATGGAGCACAAATTTCTGCATAACTCGAGAACTAATAAAGCTAATGGAACCAAATTTGGCATGTGGAGGTTTCTGAAGAAGATAAATGTTTCTAAGGTGGTTTGGACTCCTTTGCTTTGTGGAAGGGAGTAGGAGGGGCTTCAATACAAATGAAACACAAATTTCTGCATTACTCAGGAACTAATCAAGCAAATGGAACCAAATTTTGAATGGACGAGTTTTTGGCATTAAATATTTTAAGGTGGTTCAAAGCCCCTCCTCCCTCTAAAAAGGGGGCTCTCATACAAATGAAACACAAATTTCAACCAAACATGAGAACTATGCCTACTGCTTTGCAATTTTGTATTCAGTGGTTTTTGGGTCCGGGAAAGCATCTTATTCCGTGATCTTATGATAGTTCAAGACCCCTCCCGCCTCTAGAAAGGGGGCCCCCATGCAAATGAAA
Source organism: Aedes japonicus (assembly GCA_034211315.2). Taxonomy (NCBI): domain Eukaryota; kingdom Metazoa; phylum Arthropoda; class Insecta; order Diptera; family Culicidae; genus Aedes; species Aedes japonicus. The sequence goes on along the minus strand of JASCZW010000191.1, from coordinate 140,121 downwards.
CGAAATTTGGCATGGACGAGTTTTTGAAGGCAAGAAATGTTTTTATGGTAATTTGAGACTCCTCCTCACTCTGGAAAGGGGGACTCCCATACATACGAAACACCAATTTGAACCAAACATGAGAACTATCCCTACCGCTATGCAAATTTGTATGCAGGGGTTTTTGGGTCCGGAAAAGGATCTTATGATAGCTCGACACCCCTCCCGCCTTTAGAAAGGGAGGCTTCTATCCAATTACAAACTATTTTCTGGATTACTCAAGGACTAATCGAACAAACGAAACCAAATATGGCCTGGGGAGGTTTTTGTAGGCAAGAAATGTTTCTACGGTGCGGTGGTTTGCGACCCCCTCATCTTTGGAAGAAGGGGCTGTCATATGAATGAAACACGAATTTGAGCAAAACATGAGAATTATCCCAACAGGTATGACTAATTTTATGCAGGGATTTTTTGAAGTCGGGGAAAGTTTTATGATGGTTCGAGACCGCTCCCGCATCTAGAAGGGGGCTCCACACCAATGAAACACAAATTTCTGCATAACTCGAGAACTAATCAAGCCAATGGAACCAAATTTGGAATGTGGGGGTTTTCGGAACCAAGAAATATTTCTATGGAGGTTTGAGACTCCTCCCCTCTCTGGAAGGGGTGGGCTCTCATGAAAATTAGACACAAATGTCAACCAAATATGAGAATCATACATACTGTTATGGAAACTTATATATAGGGGTTGTTGAGGCCGGAGAAGGTTCTTATGATGGTTCGAAGCACCTTTCCCGCCTGGAAGGGTAGGACTTCCATACAAATGAAACACAAACTTATGCAGAGCTCGAGTTATTGGAATTGGAGTTCTTCAAATGGAACCAACATTGGCATGTGGGGGTTTTTGGGCAGGATTTTTTTTCTTAGGTGGTTCGAGACGCCTTCCCTCTGTAGAGAATGAAGGAGGGCTCTCAAACCAATGAAACAGACATTTGAACCAAACATGAGAATTATCCATGCAACTAAAACACAAAATGTGTATTTCTCGAGTAAGAAGCATATTCTCATAGAAGTTTAAACCCCTTTTTAGTCAAGAATTGGTTGAGTTACTCTCATTGCTACATTATGCACAAGAAGTTTATCTTAGGTTATGCAAGACAAAATTACGTACAAACTGACAGGATACGGCTTCGTTTTTGAAATGTTTCTACGCAGGAAGCAAAACCGGTAGAAACAACCGGTCTAAGGGTTGAATTAATAACACAAACCTTTTTTTTTGCATAAATAACACACACAAGCAAACGAAAATATTTAAACCAGATTAATTCAGAACCATAAACGCGCCAGTTTTATTCATTTTTCATTCATTTAGTTGCATGCGTTGCAAAGGTTTTGGACCGGGTTCAGCTAGTAGAATAATGATAATCTGCCGCTTCTTGCATGTGCACTCTTTCGAACATAAAATGACACGTTTTATTTTTTTTTATTTTTCGAAGTTTTCAGTCATGTAAATTTTTTGAAATGTTCTATTTTCCACTATAGTTCAGCTATCTACGAGAACTTATTATTCCAAAGGTCAATCTATTAGTTGTTATGAGTACGGAGAAACTGAATTATTTAAGCCTGGAATTATTTATCAATCCAAACGATGGTTCGATTAGTAAAATTGGGAATGTTTTATAGTGTACGCATTCTATTTGATGATTCTTTTTCATATCAACCACGTAAACCATACACAACAGTCCATCCAAACATTCCAACCATCATTTCAATTCGTTCCATCAAGGGAAATAACCGATCCAGTTGACTTTGTCAGCGAACATTGATAAATGGATATTTGAACAAGCGGAGACAAGGACTTCGGCCGAAGCGAAAAAAGTGCTGACGCATATTACCGAACAAACGGAGAAAGGGATGCCGTCTGTGTCCGGCAAGATAGCGCAGACACCCGCTTACGCACCGAGGCTTCACGTACGTCCTCCAATTTCCTCCACAGAGAAATGCGGTAGAGCAGACCTATTTACATTTGGCCACTCGGTCGTTTTTCATTCCGGCAAACGAAAGCAATGTGTCACCCGGAGACATACAACGTGTGCATGCAGCTCAAATCTGGGCCCTTGCTGACTGCTGCCAAATTGGCCACCGGAGTTCATGGGCGATGGTGGCGGGCTGCAGCGGTGTTGAGATTCCGGTAATGAAAAGCCTGCTGTCCTCATGCTGACAACGACCGGGCGGTTCAGGAATACACATATGTCGCGGGAAAATTACGACGTCTAGACAAAAGGACTAGTTCTCCAATGGATATTTATGATGCTGTTTACATGCTTAGCTTGAAGAGGGGTTGAAGAATTCTTTTCGATTTGATGTGCATCAATGGAATGTAGGTGGATAAGTTCAGTTTCTTTTAAATATCTTGAATGCAATACATAAGATATTATTTGCAATATCTCATGACTAAGAAGCATATTATAAAAGTTTAAAGTTTGCTTGATTTCACTTATACAGTATGCAAAAAAAAGGTTATCCAACACCCCCCAACTGATTTACACTTTTTTTTGTTCATTGCTCGTTTGTAAGTTTTTATTTTTTTTATAAATCAATTGTTTGTACAGCCTCAATCGAATCAACTTAACAGAGCCAGGTTTTCATAGTTAAATACATCAGTTATCTATTAAGTAAAGTTAGGGGGACAGTACCGATTACTCGCGGCCGACTTGAGGTTAATAGGAATAACAATTCAACGGATGTGAAAACGAGAGAGAATTTCAATTGAGGCTCACACTTAAGGTTGCCATTTGATTTGATAATTTTTTATCAGTATTTTTTAATTTACCGTTCATAACAATTCTTGAACTAGTTAATCGGACAGGAAGAATAAAGAACAAATTCTCCTTTTCAATTATGCTTGAAGCTACTGCACTGCAATTATCACACATTCATACAAACTAAAGCGTGTAATCTCTCACCAGTCAATGGTAAAAGGAATTGAATGATTAATGTGCAACCGAGTTTCCGACGATCGATTGTTTGGACTCAGTGCAACCTCGGGTTAAAGACCAATGATTTCCAGTTTTCCCGGCTGCCAACGTTAGTGATGATGATGATGATGTTGGGGTAAATTCCACTGTGGCGTGCTCGGGTAGCTAACAATCAACGACAATGAATGTGCAAACTGCTTTTTTTTTTATTTAATTCATGCAGCACAAATTATTAAATCAATATACCATTAGTTCCACCATGACACGACACGTGATGTTGCAAACAGCCTAAGGTGCCGATGATTGCCGTGTTTGTCCATATAGTTAGGAATATTGACATGTTCAGGCGACGTGTGTGATCGATGATGGGAATATAATTTCGTTCGAAGTAATTAAATATTACTTATCAAATGTGCCCGAAGAAGCAATCCCTCAAATAAGAACGTTTTAAGTTAAATTGTCAAAACAGTCCATTTCAACATTGAACTGAATCAATATTCAAGAAACATCTTTCAAAAAGGCTCCAAACCCTCGGCTCTCCTCCCGGCACGTTCTTCCAAACGATCCAGACTTTGCCAGAAAAAATCGCACCGACGGCGTGGAAAATCACGTTGAAAAAGTTCAAATAAATAGATTGCAAAACATTGACCACGGAGTGTAAACGTGAAAATGAAAAGGACATGAGTTTGGAATACGAAAAGAAGGACAAACACCGAAAGTTGCTCTTGCAAGAATGGAGCAAACTGAATACCAAGCCTGTTTGGCGGCCGAACTCACAATTTCCTCGTTGCCATTGTTCGTGTTTAAGACCAGCCCTTGAGCGTTTTTTTACCCTTCCCTAATCGAGGGGGAAATCCCCATCAACCGTACGGAGCAAGTTTGTTTACAGCTGCCTTTTGCAGTTTTCCACTTCCGTGAGTTCCATTCTGCATGCATGCTCTGCTATCGTTACGCTGAGACCCCATTGCACGTCGGATTGGATGTGACGGTGGAGGAAGTTCGGTTGATTGAAGTTTTTGTTCAAACTAGCCGAAAGCTTGAAACGTGGCAGAATGGCTCATTTGCCAGCCTTTACCAACTGGGGCTACGTTTTCCAGAAGCGTTGTTTGATGCAATCGTTGAAAATTAGAGGAGTGCCATGTTTTCAGGGATACTATAGGGTGTCCCAGTAAGTCTTTTTAAATAAAGGATGGAACGATCAAAACATGGTCGACTCAAATGTGACGTAGTTTTTCTAATCGTGCATTTGAAAAACATCAAAATTTTGCTTGCACATAAGCAAAATCCAAAATATTACCTCGCCGACTTGACAAAATCAATTAATATTGCCAAATCAACCGTGAAGAAAGTTTTAAAAGTGTTTGGAGAACGTCTGACGACTGCCAGGAAGCCGGGATCAGAAGGAAACCGAAACTAGGAAGCCACAGTGACCGGATTTTCGCTCAATTTTAAATATCTCTGTTCAATTTTAAACCTGCCGTACAGTGACAGAGCTTTCAACACTTTCTCTACATATCTTTCATTCTAGCAAACAATACTGTCCACTCTTGGGCCTCATGGTGATGAACAAACAGCTCCTTCTACATGAATATTCTGATGATTGATCGCAAAATAAGAATTAGTGTCCGGAAAAACCTTTAATTTTTTTTTTTTTTTGGCTTCAAATAGTAACGGTAGGATACAATTTCCTCAATAATTTTATGCACAGTGCATAATTAACCGTGAAGCCATCCAGGCAAATTTTAAAAATACATCTATGTCATCTTATAAATTAGTTGCATGAATCAAGCATTGTTATTTTTCAATGATATCAGTGACACAGTCTATTCTTACCTACACACTTTGAAATTAGACGTATTTCATCGTTCTTAAAAGTCGAGGATCGTAAACAAAAATATCGTGTGTTTGATTAAATTTCTTTTCCCATTTTTTCCAACTCATTTCCATATGCTGGAGGACGCTTGCATGTAAGAGCGAATACCAGATTAGTAATTTGCTACTGCGTTATTTCCGTGTTGCAATTTGATGTGAGACACCCTTTAGTTTTCAATTTGTATAGTTCAATTTTGACATGAAATTTAAATCTTTTTCCATGCTTCAGTTATGTGCATGATAATCATTTTTTTTATTACATAATTTTATTGACTGTGTACGTCTCTTCTTCTATTTTGAAAATACGTATAACCTTCCTTATGCATTAGGAAAAAGTTACACATAGTGCGAGCAGGCTCAAAAAAAACCCAAGACTTTACTTCGCTGCCAATCACTTAATTTTGAACCGCTTTTAATAATTTTGGTCTTTTATGAAACGTATGGATCCTGCAAACCACATGTTGGTCTGTTTTTTTTTTCAACAAAATGGCAATTCTGGGTTCAAAGGCACACAGAACCGGTTCCGGTATGCATCCGAAGAGGACAATTTTGGAACCTGCTGTATTTGTACCACTCGACGGCTCTAAATTAACGATTTCGAATACTGATCTTCAAAAACATTATGTCATAGACTAACCAGAGAATTTCGCTACATCCGGATACTCTGGAACCGGTTCCGGTAGGGTCCAAAGAGTAGTATTTGTCACGTTCCTAGTTCCACGTCCTAGAATTTTTCACGTTTGGCCGTTCAAAATTCATGGTTTTGAACACTGATATCCAAAATCATCATACCATAGACTAATCAGGACATTTGGCCACATCAGGATACTCTGAAACCAATTCCAGTAGGGCTCAAAAATGAAAATTTTAGAACCTCAAATTTTTGTTCCGTTCGATAGCTCAAAATTCATGATTTTATAAACAGGTTACTCTGAAACCCACACATCGATGATTCTAAAATTTAAAGTTTTTTTTTTATCTTGAACTTTTATTTGTTAAAGGCCGTACTTAACACCCAGCAAACCAAATTGACACTTTTATTTACAAAATATGAAACTGTTTCAGGAGGGAATTGAAACTGCAGTCCATTATAGGCATACTACGCCTGAGCAACTGACTAAGACAGTTTTGTGAAGCAACTTTCTACAACTATTTATCAGTGACAATTCTACAAGACAAACCAGATCGAACTTGTGAGTATTACGTGCTACTTAAAATAATGGTACAACTAGTTGTACTATTCATCGAAAAGTAAATCCATTTACAACTACAACTTATGATGTTTTTGGATATCAGTATTCAAAATCATGAATTTTGAGCCGTCAAACGGTACAGATAGTTGAGGTTTCAGAATTGACCTCTTTGGGCCCTACCAGAACCTGTTCCTGAGTATCCGGATGTGACCAAATCTTTTGGTTGGTCTATGGCATGATGTTTTTTTCAGATCAGTATTCGAAATCGTGAATTTTGAGCCGTCGAACGGCACGAATATATGAGGTACCAAAATTGTTCTCTTCGCATGCATAGTGGACCGGTTTTGAGTTCCAATGTGCCCAGAATGGCCAGTTTGAAGAAAAACACATTAGAATGTCGTATCAAGAGTCCATACCTTTCATAGGGGGTTTTGCTCCAACTATCGTGGTAATCATGCCTACGAATCGCGAACGTCTCATTTCCTAGAGGGAAGAAACAGAAGGCTAGAAAAACCAAGAAGCTCAGGCCGGCTAAAGGGTGATACGGTCAAAATTTGGTCAAGGGAAAACGCGTGTAAATCGGTGAAATCGTTTATTTAAAAAAACAAATTAAATTTCTTTTTCAAGTTCAATTAGTATAAAATTCAGGAAAAATATTCAGTTAGGCTTCCGCTTTTCCAAATCCGAATTGCCGGGCCTTACGCTTGACCCCTGCCATCAGATTTTGTACAGCCACCTTGTCCACCTTCTTCGCCGCAGAAAGTCAGTTTGCCTTGAACTGCTGCTCGTCCTTAGCAGTTTTTTTGGTCTTCTTTAGGTTCCGCTTGACAATAGCCCAGTATTTCTCAATTGGGCGGAGCTCTGGCGTGTTGGGAGGGTTCTTGTCCTTGGGAACCACCTGCACGTTGTTGGCGGCGTACCACTCCATGGCCTTTTTACCGTAATGGCAAGATGCCAAATCCGGCCAAAACAGTACGGAACAACCGTGTTTCTTCAGGAAAGGCAGCAGACGTTTATTTAAACACTCTTTCACGTAAATTTCTTGGCTGACAGTCCCGGAAGCTATGAAAGTGCTGCTTTTCAAGCCACAGGTACAGATGGCTTGCCAAACCAGATATTTCTTTGCGAACTTTGACAGTTTCGTGTGCTTGAAAATATCTGCTACCTTTCCCCTTCCTTTTGCCGTATAAAACTCCTGTCCCGGAAGCTGCTTGTAGTCGGCTTTGACGTAGGTTTCGTCGTCCATTACCACGCAGTCAAACTTCGTCAGCATCGTCGTGTACAGCCTCCGGGATCGCGCTTTGGCCGTCGTATTTTGTTTATCATCGCGATTTGGAGTCACTATCTTCTTGTAAGTCGATAGTCCGGCTCGTTTTTTGGCTCGATGCACGGTTGTAGACGATACACCCAGCTTATTTGCGGCATCTCGGAGAGATAGGTTAGGGTTTCGCTTGAAACTACCGGCAACTCTGTTTGTCGTCTCAGCGGCTTCCGGTTTTCGATTTCCCCCCGATCCAGACTTCCTGGCTGTCGACAAACGTTCCCCAAACACTTTAATTACATTTGTAACGGTTGTTTTGGCAACTTTTAGCGATTTTGCCAACTTTGCGTGCGAGTAGCTCGGATTTTCGCGATGCGCGAGCAAAATTTTGATACGCTGCTCTTCTTGCTTGGACGGCATTTTGACAACTGAAGAGTGAATTCCAAAATCAAAATAGGAGCAACATTCTACACACACACACACACACACCTTCAAAATGAGGGGTGTTCAGGTTTTTAAATGCAAAATTGAAAGAAATACGTCAAGTTGATATTGACCAAATTTTGACCGTATCGCCCTTTAAGAGGCCCGACCCTAATACCGGTGAGTAAGGTGGAGCTAGTGGGCAGAAGGTTGCTGGTATTGGCAACAAGGGAACCGCACACACAAAGAGGATAGATCCTCTAAAAAACATTATCACTATCATAGCTAGCCATCCATCCAACGTGCTCTGATGACCGATAACAGTGACATTACTCACCCGAGAGAAGCAATGATCGGCTGATGAGTGAGAGAGCCTGCCAGCTGATCGTTATCCGTCTCTTTTAAATACCACCGTCCATAGCTAGAGGAAAACAACTACGATCATAGGGATAAATATCATTCATCCAGCCGTAGTAGCCATGGGCTACAGCTGCAGCAGTGTATTGTCCGTCCATCGACCTATTGCCTTATCGACAAGAACAATAACGTTTGGGTTGACTGCAGAGTCAGCAGAGTCGAACACTGGTGTATTTAAGGGGTGAGGAGCCCATACAGTCTTGGCGGACTAAGAAGACATAATTACCCGTTGGATTATCGCAAGCATTATCCGATGTAAGAGGAATCAGATTGCCAAACATTCGGACGCTACGAAGAGGATAAAAGCCGTAGATATTAAGACCCACCAGGGACTGCGCCTGAAGCTTCGGCGATGGATCGCCAAAGTAATGCTGCTACCGTCGTAGAATAACATTATGTCTGCCACAAAGTAGCAGTCTAATGTAGAGTCTCTGAACGTTGTACTCCAATGGAACGCGCATGAGATTATACCTATCTAAGATCCAACTCATGGCAATTTGGCCTAATGCTCCTCCAAGTAACTATGATCAAGGTACGTGACTTACCTCTCGTCAATATTGGGGGTGAGTAAAAATGGTATATTAAACCCCACAAGAACGCTTACACCCGCGGTTGTAGACTGGCTGTTAGAGAAGAAATACCGCATAGTGTAGTATAACTGGATACTGACATGGAGGCCACTGCGGTCACCATACAGTTTCCTATGAAGCTTACGGTAGTAAGCTTGTACATGGATCCAAAGTATAGTGTCAGCAATGAACAGAATGACATCGGTTAGTTGGAAGACCACGTCTCCAAACTGCCTACACCATATGAACCTGGGCGATTAAGTGCACACCACCCTTTGTGGGGATCGTACAAAGATGACATTCGCAGCGGCTCTCTCAGTTATTGCACAAGTAGGGCTGTTCAGCGTTGAACGATGAAAAACCGACGTGGATCGACTTCTCCACTGGAGAGTTCATAGCCTCCTGGGATATGGAAGTGGCAAGTTATAGAATGCTTACACGAAAGCGACAATTTCCCAAGTGTCTTGTCACTGGCTGTAGGCCTACCGACTACTGTGTTGAGAGTTACGTTAAATTTTAACGATACAAACTGGGACGGCTACGGCAAGGAACTCTCCCGTCAGATACCAAATGACGGCGCTAAACTAAGCCGGCTCTCACTGTGGACATAACGGAATCCACATGTTCTAGTGAGCTGTGGAGGAAGTTAAAGTCTATTGGTGGGTAGAACCGCCATGTGGAAAGGGTTCTGAAATTGGACACCAGGTACTCGGACCAACCGAAGCTCATCGCTAAGGACTTTGTTGTTCAATTTGCCAATGTGTCGGCAAACAGCAATCATAGTGGTGAGTTCCGATGTGTAAAAATACAGGCTGACGGAAAGTACCATGGTACCAACAAAGGTCCAAGTAGTGACACCATACACAACAATAGGCTTTTCGACCTAGAGCAGCTCATTTGCCTCTGTCCCGTGGTGGTTTTAAAACAGCGGGGTCCGACGATATTGGCTATGCTCTCCTGAAAAAACTGCCACTTATTGGACATGTGTGGCTCTTGTGGACACAATAAATTAAGTCAGGAAATCTGGTCTAATTCCAGCCGTGTGGAAAGGAAGATTATTCATTCCTATTTAAAAACCTGGAAAGGATAAGACCCTTGCATGGAGAAAACATTCGAGCGGATGGTTAACCGTCGCCTGTCAACCGGGCTGGAGAGGCATGAGTAAATCTACACACAGCAACAAGCTTTCTGGTACAGCTAGTAAAGCTCGATCATTTATTGAACAAGGCCAAAACCTACATATTGTGGTAGTGTCCCTCGCATTATCCAAGGCATGGCTTGGATATAAGGTAAAGGCTTCCTTTCTTGCATACCGTTAAGAAGTGGAGCTTCCAAGAGCTAATGTTGGCTTACAGGTAATATTGGACAGACGGCAAGGGTCTGTGATATCTGTCACACTGTTTCTCATTGCGATGAACTCAGTGTTTGAACGCATCCCCGAGAATGCGCACATCATTATGTACGCTGACGACATAACCCTTGGTAAATGGAAAATGCTAAATACGCAGTCAGAAACCGTATGCAAAAAGCAGTTGATATGGTGGTTCAAGCGAATAGTCTTGGTTTTATGGTTTCTACCAAGAAGTCCAAGATCACGCATGGCTTTGGTCATACCAACAGGTCAAGGCTACTCCACATTAGTATCGACGAGATAAAGTGCGCGAGATAACGCTTCTTGATGTTACAATCGATTCCAAACTGCGGTTTGTGAAGCACGCCAAGTCGGTGAAGTGCAACGCCAAACGTTAAGTTGAACGTGCTTCGTGTATGCAAGATGTATGGTTTAGGCTATCATCCATTCTAGCACAGAAGCTAAGCGATTCAATCTTGCTACTGATATACCTTAGATCTATCTTAGATGACTAGCTATCTAACATATTTACTTACCAATCAGACCAAGGCCAGTGTGGCCCCTGCTGTACACAAAAGTTGTTTCCATTCTAAACGGTCCATGGCTGTACCTCGCCAGCCTCGCTACCTGCGGAGAGTCCTCTGGTCGTCTTTTACTTGATCGATCCACCTTGCTCGTTGCGCGCCTCTTCTTCTTGTACCCGTCGGTTCGTTTTCAAGCACCATTTTAACAGGGCTGTCATCGGATATTCTTACGACATGCCCAGCTCATCGTAGTCGACCGATTTTAGCGATGTGTACGATGGGAGGTCCTCCTAGCAAACGACGTTCATTCGCCTCCTCCTCGTTCCGTCTTCCATCTGCACTCCAAGATACGAATATTTCGCTTTTAAAACAAATAAAGCCTAAAAATCTTTATTCACTAATAGTTCTCACCAAACATCAATTTTGGCAACATCCCAATCAACAGACAACCGCCAAAAATAGTTGCAGTGACTTAGTTGTAGCCTGAATGGCCTGGGCTAACGCAAATTGCTTTCGACGAAATGGTCTTGTACACACTGTCTGAGAGGACCACCCTAGTATCTCACCATCTCGACCGACCATCAGTACACGGAAAATAATCAACACATATTTATTGACAAAAATCCAAAGAAAATTCCCCATAATACTGATGAGTTCACACATAAACAGAACCCTCTGAGAAACACAAATAAAGTTAAGGTGGCAAAAGAAAAGTATGTGTGGCCACACAAATTGGTTATGTGTACATTTCTTCCGAAGCTTGGGCAGCCGAAATGCACGTTTTTAATTGAATTGACATCCTCTACGATTGTTGCATCCCCGACTTGACTACCGAGAACTCTGACTACCAAGAATATGTACATTTTTCGATTCGATTACGTTTTTGGATTCGTTGCTGGGTTATACTTTTGATGCTACATTTGGGTTTTTCCTCATCCCTCAAAACAATGTTCCAACTCGATTGGAGTTTCGACGATTGGATAATAGCGAAGCTTTGTAAACTGTGTGGTCCATCTGAAGCTGGCTAATTGGTTCACTAAAGATCCCTACCTAACTTGGTGAAGTATTTTGTTGCGAAGGTCAGTATATTAGGAAATGTGTGTGTCCGCCGAAGCCAACGGACTCCACGGAATACTACTTAATTTCTTTATCTCTCTCTCATCCCGCACCTGCGATCTTTATGTTGAGGAACAATGGCATCCTCCAAGAAACGGTAATTTTCCAAGAATCCGTCAGCGAGTTTGAAATTACTGATGCCCAAATTGAAGTAGATTGACTCAGCATTCAACTGTTATCGTCGTTTCGCCGAGAAGATCCAGGAATCTACTTTCGTTACCCAAATCCTCCTTTGCCTGGAGAAAATCGATGATTTGTGGGAGAGGGCAACGCTAGTGGAAGTTGAATCCCACGAGGATTTAGAAGACGATGAAGAAGAATAGGGTAGCACTCTAGAAAAGCAAAAGCAAGACCTCAGTGACTGCTATTATGAGGTCAACTCGATTTTAACTGATCAGGATAGGAAAAGAAAGGAGCCAGCTAATTTGAACCATTCCATTCCGCATTGATCCTTCAGCTTCAGCTTCGCTTGAAAGTGTCCGCCTTCTGCAGATTAAGCGGCAAACCTTTAACGGATAGATTGACGAATGGTTCAGCTCTCTGGATCTATTTACTTCCTTGATTAATCGGAAGACAGATCTGCCTGACGCGGACAAGTTCCACTACACGGTGTTCAATAAGTTCGAATACAAGTTTTCATCATTGCGTAGGTATGCGCCATGTACATATTCTGCATTGGTATTGGTGTCAGCTTTAGCTTCATTCATACGCTACCGAATGTGCGCGGTGTTGACATTCTGTTAGTTGTTGTTCGTTTGTTACGCGCGATGAAGAGTATCGGGACTTCGTAATTAAGCGTTTTTGAACGGTGAGCGACCCGGCGATATATTCCGGCTGCTGAAATCGCATGGGGTCAAGCGGAACTTTGTCTACACGACCATCAGGCGATACCGGGAGACGTCCTCGACCAATGACCGTGCGAGATCCGGTCGGCCGCGTTCAGCGAGGACGCCACGGGTCATCAAGATCGTGAGGAGCGAATTCGGCGCAAAAGAACCGCTCAATCCGGAAAACGGCTGCAGATCTCAACGTTTCCATTGGAACCGCTCACACCATACTCACCAAGGACCTTGGTTTCAGGCCTTACAAAAAACGTAAGGTCCATGGCGTTTCGAGGCTACCAGCAAAAAGCGGTTGGATCGAGCTAAGAGGATCCTCTCTCGGCACGCTGGTCAGGAGTTTGTTTTTCGGACGAGAAACTGTTCGTGCTGCAGCAGCCGCACGATGTGCAAAATGACCGGGTGTGGGCGCCATCGAGGGACAGCATTCCTGAATCAATATAAACATCCCTCGGTTCCAAAGTGCCGCGTCGGTGATGGTTTGGGGGGCAGTATGCAAACGTGGTAAGCTACCCTTGGTGTTTATTGAAAAAAACGTCAAAATCAACGCGGCGTACTACAAAACTGAGGTTTTGGAAAAGGTTGTTGCCCCCAGTCTCCGAAGCCTCTACGGCGATGAGCACTACGTGTTCCAGCAGGACGGTGCACCAGCCCATACGGCAAATGTGGTTCAAGCCTGGTGTCGGGACAATTTAACCGACTTTCTGGACAAAACTTTGTGGCCTCCCAGCTCCCCGGACTTGAATCCTCTCGACTTTTTGTTTGGTCCTATATGATGGCGAAGCTGAACGAATACAAGGTCAGCACTTTGGATCATTTCAAGACGGTAATTCTCAAAATCTGGGACAGAAATGCCCATGCAGTCCGTGCGTGCCGCCTGCGACGCGTTCGAGAAACGTTTGAAGCTCGTTAAGGAGTACAAAGGGGGTCATTCCAGAGAAATGTTGTAAACGTTCCTTGTAAACATAGCTTTCAATAACATAAATCCAAAAAATAAAAAACATGTTTTCATTTTTTTAACAAATTTTGAAAGTGTATCCGAACTTATTGAACACCGTGTATTTAAAGGGATGCCTACGAGGGGAGCCAAAACCTATGATTAATTCGCTGCAGATCACAGCTGCGAATTAACAGGTCACATGGGGAATACATATGCGCATTGACCAAGCGATATAAAAAAAGCAAGTTATTGAAGAAACGGCAAATCCATTCTCCTCCCAAGTTTTCCGTCCTCGCCAAGGAATCCGCATCTGAACTGCACACTTTAGTCGAAGGTTTCGAAAAGATTGTGCAAACTTTGGACCGTCACAACCTGGAGACTACAAGTACCTCCCTAATAGTGAATTTGCTCCCTTCAAAGGCAGCAGCTGTCAAAAATCATCCCATCAACATCCACCTAGGCAAAAGGGCTAGCGTGAAGAACAGCTCCAATTCCATTCAAGTGTCTGGAGGACGCTGCCACGCCTGTACTGACAATCATTTTTCGTTCCAGTGTGGCACCTTTCAACGAATGTCAGTGACGGATAAGGATTCATTTGCTGCGGTCGGTCGTATTCCTTGTGTAGGAATTGCTTAAGGCAAGGTCACCTAAGGACTGCCAATCGAAGTATTCCTGAAGAAATTGTAAGGGTGAATATAACACGTTGGTTTGTTTTAAACCGGAAAGAAACTCCAACTCAAGGTCACCAATCAAGGGAAGCAACGTGGCCAAGGAAACTCCACAACCTACGCCTACTTTCACTCAAACAGCATCGAATTCCTCCTCTCCACAAGTAGCTATTATGGCAGCTACTGACAGCTTGGTAGCCGGTACAGTGAACATATGCTCGTCGAAGGTTTTGCTAGCAATAGCGGTTGTCGTCGTTCCGGATAACGATAGCAATAGGATGGTATCTCGTGCTCTTCTCGACTCTGGATCGGAGAGCATCTTCATCACCGAACATCTCAGCCAGCGTCTAAGGGTATCTCACAGCAAAGTGGAGATTTCGGTCGGAGTTCTCACGCCAGATGGGCTTTCTGGTGCTTCCGTAAGTCACAGCCAACCTCGCAACCGCTCCCATCAACACCGCTGGCTGGACGATACCAGAAGGAATCGAACTTGCTGATCCGTCATTTTGCGTCTCGTCAAAGTAGATCTCGTAATGGACATTAGAAGCATTTTTCGATTTCTTCCGAATCAGGTAGAAAGATCTCACTGGAAGAGCAACTCCCGGCTTTGCACGACTGCGTTTTTTGTCAGAGGAGGATACTCAAGGTTTGCATATCAACTGCAACATCGCTACAACGGATCGATTGGAAGAACTTCTGACACGGTTGTGGTCCATGGAGAGATAAACTCCATAAACAACTATTCTCGGAGGAAGCTCACTGTAAGGCTATTTTTTCGAGCACGGTTCAGCGAGGCGCGGATTTTGTATCACTTCCCAAGGATGAAAACGTTATCTCTCGGTTGGGCGAATCTAAGGAGATCGAATTCCGACTTTTTCAAAGAACCGAGCGGAGGATTGCTTAAGACGCTAACCTCCAGAATCAATACGTCACTTTATGGACCTAATGTGGAAAGGACCAGTCTTATGAGGAATTGAAAATAAAAACGGACGAGCATTATTGCATAAGGAGGGATCTTACCAAAGATTACGAAAAGCTGATACGTCATACACCTGTTTCCTATGGATCCTTGAGGATTGAGCAAAGCATTCCAAACTTAACTTCACTCAGCGTATAATTTTAATTCTATGCTGAAAAATTATTTACGACAGATGCTATCGACAAATATTATCTCTGAAAGTTGCAGAGACCATTTTTCAATGTTCGTCCTGTGTTGATTCCACAGCATTACTTTAAACCGAAAGTGCTGAAGTCTCTTCTTAAATGTATAAGCCACTTTATCTGTCAACACCATCCATCAGCCCCGAGCCAAGCTATCGGAGATTTCCGGATAGAGCTGCACAAGAAAAACCACGAAGGGCGCATTAGTTGGAAAGGATGATTTTTATCTCCGTCCCAAAAGTTGCTCCATTTTTGTTTCGTCTATCCTCCCACTCAATTCGCATGTACATACAGCGTTAGACAATGCAACAATTGTTAAGCTCTATTTTGCTGGATTGTACCACCCCCTCTCCCAACCTTCCACAAAACGAATTTCAATGAAGATGCGAATTGATTTGTGCAGAACATGGGTTATTTCGGAAACAAGAGAAATCCATTCTCATCAGGACCAATTTCTGCGGAGAGATGCTAGCAGCTTAGGGATGCACTTCGAATGCACACAGATTTCAGTTTATGGGAGGGACGGATGAATGGAGGAAGGAAGCAGTGAAGACGGGAAGATAAAAAGTTGTTTTATTGGCAGAAAAGTTTTATCCCGGGTCGGAAAAGGGTAAGTCTGATCGATTTTTTGTGTTTATCGATGCTGTATGTAAATAAAAAGCGAAGGGTAGAGATAGTCGTTGCCATCCGTCCAAGTTTATCACCAAGGAAAAGATAAATTGGGCGGGGAGGTGTGATCGGTTCGTCTAAAGCTTAGAATTTCACTTCACACCTCATGGTCTCGGGTTTTTCCCCTTTTTTGTGAGAAAGTTTTAGGGTGGTCAATGGTTATGTAACTCACTGCGACAGGATGATACAGGAGTGGAATGTTTTGAAATTTTAGTTTTTGATAAATTATTCAACAGTTTTTCGTTATTACGTTATCGGTGTTTCCTGCCAAACCATTTATGCATACGATTCGATTCGAAGAAGCTTTCCGGAAAACCGTTTCCATATCACGTTTATTCATAAACCATTGTAATATGTATTTCCATTGTACTCGGCGGCCGATCGTGATGCAGCATTCATATACACACACAAAGAGAGCGAATATGCCGTATAAAACCCGATAAGAATCGTCATTTTTCATTTACCCTTAGCCTCACCCACTAGCCCATGAGAAACGCCCGACTCGTAGGAGATATATTGTGATTTTCTCTTCTTTTCCTATTGCGGTTTCCTTTCAGTTTCCAAAGCGAAAATTCTCGGCAACTCGGAGCTGTTTATCAAGAGCGGAAGCGACATCAACCTCACATGTGTGGCCCTGCAGTCGCCAGCGCCGCCTTCTTTCATCTACTGGTACAAGGGTGGCCGCGTGGTTAATTACTCTCAGCGGGGCGGAATCAGCGTGCTAACCGAGCGGCAAACCAAAACAAGCAAGCTGGTTATAGCGCGAGCCATGGCATCTGACTCTGGGAACTACACGTGCTCACCCAGCAGCTCCGGTAAGTACATTAGTCGGTATCCTTGACTGGCTGGAAGGCATGATAACAATGCTAATCGAAAGCACCTATTGAAGATCCCACGAATTTCGGTTTCCAAGACGATAACAGTGTGACTGTGTGCCGCTCGGAGTGGCCAGTCGGGTTGGGGTCTGTGGGGGAATTTCTCATTAGGATTATTACCATCTTTCTACCCGAGGGTGTGGGTTTATTGGTGCATTCGATTAATGCTGTTTTAAGTCCTTAATTAGGGCGGCTTATTTCGTGCTTGTGGAGTTATTTTCGGAAAGCCAGAACGGTTCGAATATAGGAATATGGAGAGTAGAATTTGTACAATAACGTAACGAATAGTTTGATTGTAATGTTTTCATAGTTGTGTCATAATATGCAATTATTTGATAATCGCTATGAAGGAAACACATTTGAATATAATATATAATTAAATTTGGATTGGATATAGGATCCACTGCCAAAATGAAGGCACATGCTGCCCAGCACCCCATTGCCCCCTCCCCTCCTCCACCCTTCAAAGTCATGAGTGTTCATGACAACGTAAGCCTTTGATAATCAAGCACGTAGTAACAATAATACGCTGTTGGCTATTGTTAAAGCACAAATTATTTAACCATCGGCACCTTAAGGAATTTACAGTTTAGCCTTAAAAACGATCTCATTTTAAAAGCGAGCTACCTAGCGGCAACCAATCGAATGGGAAACATATTGAGCCGCCATCTGAGGAACGTACGAGCGAACAAAAAGACGACACTTTTAAAGACTATTTCGACATGAAGTTTTCATAAGGGCTAGTGTCGCAAACGTAAACAATTGCTTCTTCCACAAATTTCTTCAAAATGCGAACTCGCTCCAGTAAACTACCACTTCTATTGTGAAGAGGAACTCCTCTTTTGTACAATAATCGTGGAAATTCACTATGATTAAGTTAGCATTCTCGAGAAATTTGCGGAAGAAGCCATTGCTTCGTTTGCAACATTAGCCCTTAATAAAATCCCATGTCGATTTATTATTTTGAAATTAAAATGAGTGACGGGCCCATAGTTTTTCGAGCATTACTCAAAAAAGAAAAAAAGCCCATCACCAAAATTTCACCATTGTAAGCTTATGAATTGATAAACAGGCTTTTCTTAGCAATTTCAACATCCAGCGGCTTTTCAAAGCAACTATCCTTCACTATGGAAAATATTGCGGGCAATTTTTTTCAAAAGTATTAAGGGGGGATAAACAGTTAGAACGAGAAAAAAACTGATTTTTTAAAAAAAAAATTACAAGGGGAAGTTTTTACTCAAATCAATCGAAACTTTTTAACAATTATAAATGTATCCATGTAGTATACCAAAATATTTTTTTCAATTTTTTTTCAAAAAAATGGCGGCAGTTAGAGAGCGTTGAAAAAGTCGTTGCATTTTGCTTGTGCCGGCCAGGGATGCCAGATATTTTTTTTTCAAATATCTGTGATAAAAATTTGAAATGTCTGGGAATGTCTATAAAAGTCTGTAATTTTGTTTTAGAAAATAAGACTTCTTTCAACGAAAAGACGTAATAAGAGAGTGAGTTATGCCTTTATCGCTATTTGTGTGATTATGTAGACATGTCTGCATCTAATTCTTGGATTGTATGGAACCTTACATATTGTTTCATATTTTTAAAGCGACACTGTGACAATGAAGTTTGAAGCATTCGCATAGATGACACAATTTTCTATAGTTTTCTTTTCCCCTGTAACGCTCTTTCCACTTTTGTATTTTAAAATCAAAATTTAGTTTTCATTTGATAAATTCAACAGACTTTTTTTTGATTCAACAATAACCATTGATGTTTTGTATCATATTTTAATATGGTGTCATCATCACTCATGATTATCAATATCATTATGGTCATATGAATGATTTTTGTACAGACTGCTTCATCGGTTAGTCAGTTTATCTCTTAAATTTTAGAGAAATTCTCTCCTCGTCTTCTGCAAGGCTCTTTACTTTATTCTGGGAAGTTTCCTCCTGAACTTCAGGCAAAATTCCTCATGAAATTCTTGGCAGTCACTCCTTATTTTCTTTGTAATTAACATTTAAGAACCCAACCGTACCTTTCAGAAACATTTGGTAATCTTTTTTCTGAACATGGTTACTTCCTAAGCTCCTGAACTACGAAAAAAGTTTCGGCAAAACTTTGAAAAAGTACTCTCCAGAATTTCTTGGAAAATCTTCTCAAGTTGTTAGAAGTTTCTTCCTGATCTTCTGAGAAGTTCTTGTCTGAACTGCCGAAATAATCTCTTCTGATCTTCAGGGGAGTATTCTCCTAAACTTCAGGGATGTTTGTTCCTGAATTTCTGAGAAATTTCTGATTGAACTACTAGAAAGATCCCCCTATACTTCTGGAAAGTTTTTTCCTGATTTTATCAAAAGAATTTACCATAACTTCTGGGATTTCATAAACTTTGAGAAGTTATCATTCTGAAATGCTGGAATATTCGATTCGGAACTTTAGGGAAGCTCTCTAGCACTTCTGGACAGTTCCAACTAAACTTTACGTCTCTTCGCAACTTCTGAGAAGTCCCCTTATGGACTTTTGAGGAGTCCTTCACTGATTTTTTGAAAAACTCCTTCTAGTGCCGTCTCTGGTAGGTTTCTTCCTGAAACTCGGGGAAGTTTTTTTCCTGAGTTTATTCTTTTCAATTTTCTGATTGGTCCCATCCGGAACAGCGAGGAAAATTTTATTCCAAAATTTTTAGGAAAATTCCCTTCAATTTGTTTTTGAAGTTTCTTCCTGGACTTCTGAAAAGTCCTCTTCTGAACTTTTGGGAAGTTTTCTCCAGAACTTTGGGGAAGTTTGTTCCGGAACTATTGGGAAATTCGTGCTCAAATAAGAAGGAAGCCCAATGCTCATGGAAAGTTTCATTCTTTTCTCTCAAAAGAATTTTGAGAAATCCTTATTCTGGAAAGCAGAATGTTTGGAAAAGCTGCCAGGCACTTTAAGGAAGTTCCAACTAACCTTTCGAGAAGTTTATTCTAGAACTTCTGGGTAGTTATTTCCTGAACTTGCGATAAGTTCTTTCCTCAACTTCTATGACGCATTGTCCTGAGGATTTTTTTTTTCCTGATTTTTTGAGAAATTATAGGTAGTGCACTTCCTGGTTAGCTCCCGTCTGAAATTTGGGGAAGTTTTTTTTCGGAACTTCTGGGAAGTTCAATCTTGAATTTCTGGGAAGAACTCCAAAACCTGTGAAAAATTCCAAACTTCAGAGAAGTCCTCTCCCCTACACTTCTTCCTGAAACTCTGATAAGTCCTCTCCTGATTCTTGGGGAAGTTTTGTCTCGAAATTCTGGTAAGAACTTCGGTAATGAATTTTTGAAGGTTCTTCATGCATGAACTGCTTGCTCCCAATACTTCTGAGAAGTTTCTACTTCATCATAGGAGAAGTTTTCTTCGAGGAAGTCTCTAAGTTTCTCAAATATGATTTGCAATGTTGTGAACCTTGATTTTCGTTGTTACTTAATAGCAAAGGAACAATATTACCAACGCTTTGACAGTAATTTTTCGCAGGGGTTTGAACACGCGTTGGATTGAACTAACAATCAATATGCAACTAGCGATTTGAAATTGGTTCACTGTTGTAGAACCTCTTGGTCCGATGTACACCTTGAAGCCAGTACCTTGCTGTACATATTTGCGCCTTTGTTGTGATTTGCTGTGTTATTTTGGCAGAATATTTGGGAGTGTGTTCGTATGAGTCCATTATTAGGGGCGCATTATTAAGCTTGGGATCGAGCTTGGGACCGATGTGCTAGTACTGACTGAGCTAAGATAAAATTCATATTTGTTCGGGACCTACTGGTCTTAGAGTTAGTCTATGATTGAACACTACCATAAGAAGGGACTCCATGTTACCCTTGGAAAGGGCCTATACGATACTTATCCCCGGGCCCATTGTGCCTCCAAGCTGTCTCGCTTTCGTTTCTTCAAGGATTTCTACTTTAAATAATACCAACGATATTTTAAAATATTTCAACAAAGCTTCTTATAGTATCTACTATACTGTTCAGATCCTCGTACGTTTCAAATCTGAACATCAGATAATACCTTTATTTGAAACTAAAAAAAAAATTAAAATGTCTGTAAAAGTCTGGTTCATAAATAAAATGTCTGCTAAAAGTCTGCATCGTTAAAAAAGTCCGCAACAAAAATGAAAAGTCTACAAATTTACAGACATGTCTGTGAATATGGCATCCCTGGTGCCGGCTCTCTTAGTCGCAGTTTTGATCTGAAACCTGCTCATTCAAAAAAATTATATTACTTACATTAACAGTTAGTAGATGAATAGAAAAAAAAGTAAAACACAAAAAATTGCACTTTTGGCGTATCTTTTTTGAAAAAATCCACATTTTTCCGCCATATTATCAAATTTTCCATATTTTATAATTAAATATTACTACAATTTAAAATAGAAGGTAATACTATAATCAAGAAATCCAATAAGTTTCAGCTTCATCGAATAATTCTCAAGTACTTTTTCAAACAGACGTATGTGATTTTGTAAACAAAGAGGGGAAGTAAATTTCAAACATAAATTTTTCAAAACAATCAACACCCTTACGGAAAGTAACATTGCCATCATGTTAGGGAACTGCAATTCCTTGTCTTGGTGTCTAGGGCTTGCATGAAAGTGCTAAGGGTTTCACGAATTTAACGTTTGAATTTTACTTCCCCTCTTTGTTTACAAAGTCAGATACGTCTGCTTGAAAAATTACTCGAGAATTAGTTTTCGAGTTATCACCGGCATAAATTCCGAAAATGCTGTTTTAAGAAAAACGCGTTGAAAGTTTTAATTATCGGTCAAGCGTCTCGTTATACCTGCTGCGCGCGAAAAAGTCGTCTTCGAAAAACGATGAAACGAACCACTTGGAGTTTGATTTTCGAAAAAAGGTTTCAGGAGCGTATTCTACGAGAAAATTTACTAAGTTTTTATGCAAAAAAAAAATTATATCTTGGTCATTCCCCCCTAAAACTTGACGAATTTCCTTTCATCGTGCGTTAAACTTTGAAAACTTTGCACACGCCTAATTTTGAAGGTGTGTGCATGTAGAATCATTCCTCTATTTTGATTTTGAAATTAGCACTTCAGTTATCAAAATGTTGCCGAGGGAAGAGAAGCAACTCATCAAAAGTATACTCAACTTCTGAGAAGTCCTTAACGTTTGTTAACTCCTGAATTTCTGAGGAATTCTTGCCTCAACGATTAGGAAGTAGGTTCTCAGGTTTCCCCTGAGAGAATTCTTCCTTCGACGACATTCTTATAGCTGAGGTGCTAATCTCAAAATCAAAATAGTGGCATGATGCTACGCACACATCTTCAAAGTGAGGGATGTGCAACATTTTTTAATGCACGATGGAAGGAGCGCTTCTAAGCAACGCATCAAAATTTTCCACGTGCATGGCGAAATTCCAAACTACTCTCACGCCAAGTTGCTGAAATTGTTGAAAATGGCTAAATCAACTGTCACCAACGTATTAAAAGTGTTCGGTGAACATTTATCGAAAGCCAGGAAAGCTGAATCGGGGGGACTCGAAAGCCGGAGGCCACAACGACGATAAAAAAGAGTTGTCCGCTGTTTTGAGCAGAACCCCAACCTCTCCGTGGCGCCTTCAACCGTGGATAGAACTATAAATTGAGCTGGACTGTCGACTTACTAGAAAGTGGTGACTGCAAATTGCGACGATAAACAAAACACGCCGGTCAAAGCACGATCGCGCAATTTGTACACCACGATGCTGAAGAAATTTGATTGCGTGGTACAGGACGATGAAACTTACGCCAGCTTCCTGGACAGAAACAATTTTATACGCCAAACATTAAACTGTCAAAGTTTGTGAAGAAAGATCTGGTGTGGCAAGCCATCTGTACCTGTGGCTTGTAGAGCAACGTTTACATTGCGACCGGAACCGGCTACCAGGAAATTTATCTGAGCGAGTGCTTACAATTACGTCTCCTGCCTTTCTGAAGCGACAAAATTGTTCCGTTCTATTTTGGCCGGAATTTGCATCTTGCCATCAGGGAAAAAAGTACATGGAGTGGTATGCTGTCAACAACGTTCAAGTGGTGCCCAAGGACAAGAACCCTCCCAATACGCCAGGGATCCACCCAATCGAACAATATTGGGCCATCGTCAAGCGGAACTTTAAGAATACTCAAAAAGCTGTTGTGAGCGAGAAACAGTTCTGGCGTTCTGCGGCGAATAAAGTGGACAAGGAGACTGTACAAAATCTTATATCTGGTGTTAAACGAAAGGACCGGAAATTCGCATTCGGTAAAAAAGGTGAATTATTCTCCTGTATTCTGTATCAACTGAACTTGAAAAGGAAATAGAATTTGACTTATTTATTAAAACTATGATCGATTCACACACAATACTGTTTGACCAAACGTTGACCGGAACACCCTTTAGATGTTAGTGATGTTCAGGATAATCGGAAAAAAATTCAATTGACGTTTTCCAGGAAAACTGGCAACCCCGAATTTTTAAATTCTGTATTTTGTTCATATATCTATTACGTGAAAAGAGTTTCGTAATAATCTGATACCCTGCAGCCCAATCTGTACGGTACTAAGAAATCCCCTCTAATTTGCACATTTAGTACAAGTGAGGTGCGTGTCAACTGACCTTATTCGTGGCAAGGAACCAGGAGAGATCTTTTTGTGGCTGAAGTCGATGAAATGGAACTAACATGTGGCCACATTGAACATGAGTCACACAATTTCGTTACAATCTCGTTCTTCTTTTTACTGCTTTGACGAGTAGGATTTACCAAACCGTGTCAAGTCAGTTTCGTAACCCACAAAAAGCCAATAGTGAATTTTAGAATTTTCAGGTGAAGTTTTATGACTGAAAGTAAATATTTGAGCTATGTGGACATACTTAGTTAGGGATTTCAAATACTTATATTTATGCAATGCAAATGTTAAATCTAACATCATACAAACTGCAAACCAAGTGCATCATTCTCACGTACCCTAGCCGTGAAACCAATTCCATTTAGTTAAGCTTCTTTTACCGTGCATTTAAGGTAGTTTATTGATTGTTGTGAAATGGCAGTTTTCAATCTAAACCATGACAACATCGTTAGGGTCTTTTTCGAATTTTCGGATTTGAAAACAAATTTTATTTAAGTTTCAAGAAAAACTAAAGTACCAAACGAATTATTCGTCACGGTTTCGAATGAATTCTCAAACTTTTTCTATAATACGACCCATCATGTGGGGCACAATGGTTTCGCCTACTGTTTTGACGATTTTATCCCCCCATTTTAATACCTAAGATGCCGTTTGACTGTACCTTTCAGCTTGAGGTTTCATTCACAATTGCCCAGTAGTTCTGAATTAGCCTAATCTGAGGACATTTTTTTTTTGATTGAGAGTTTTCAGAAAAAACTGGACTCCGTTGTCGTTGTACCATTGCAGTACTTTTCGGCTGTAGTGACAACTCGCAAGATCCGGCCAAAATGTCACCGGACTATAATGTGAATGGATAATGGGCAAAATTCGCTTCTAAGGACATTCGGTTTTGTAACCTCGGAGTTCATCATTTTCACAGTTACGAAACCTTTGTCTTCTGCAAATTTCCTGCCAAATCATATATTTGCGAGCAGATTAATCCGCAAAAACAAACTCTAAAAAAAACAAAAACAATCATAAAAGGACACCTCGAGCCTTCGCTTTGTAAAATTTTAAACCTGGATGTTTTCCGAATAGGTTTTATTGTACATAAGTATTACCTTACCTTACCTATTAGACTAAGGTCAGTGTGGCTTCTGCTGTACACAGAAGTTGTCTTCATTGTAATCGGTCCTTCTACTTGATCGAGAACCATTTATTTTTCGAGAATCATTTAAACTGGGCTGTCGTCCGACATTCTAACGACATACCCAGCCCATCGTAGTCGACCGATTTTAGCGATGTGCTCAATGGGAGGTTCTCCCAGCAACTGATACAATTCGTCTTCCATCGGCACTCCACCATAGATCGTACGCAGCACCTTCCATTCAAAGACACCAAAGACGCATTGGTCCTCCACTAGCAATGTACATGTTTCGTGGCCGTAGAGAACTACCGGTCTAATTAATGTTTTGTAGATGGTCTACTTTATAATACAGCGAACTTTGTTCGATCTTAGCGTCCTTTGGAGTCCAAAGTAGGCAGGATTGCCAGCAATAATGCGTATTTGTATCTCTCTCTTGGTGTCATTATCTGCGGTCACCAATGAACCCAGATACATGAACTCGTCTACTCCCTCAAGTTCATCACCATCGATCTGAACTACGATATCAACGTCGTCGGTGATACCAAATAGTTGGACAGACTTCCAGAAGATCGTACCACTCGTGTCTATCCGAGCTCTTCCTATGCAATTTTTAACAACAAACACGACAACCCATCACCTTGCCGTAACCCTCTCCGAGATTCCAAGGGACTCGAGACTGCCCCTGATACTCGGACGACACATGTCACTCGATCCATTGTTGCTTTGATCAACCACGTCGGTTTTTCCGGTAATCCATGTTCGTGCATAATCTGCCATAGCTAGTCTCGATCGATTGTATCATAAACTGATTTGAAATCGATGAAAAGATGATGTGTGGGCACGTTATATTCGCGCAAATCTGGTCCGTATTAGCGCGGGCACCCATTAATCCCGCTTGCCCCACGAACTCCTTTGCAATTGGCAATAGGCGGCGGCATAAAATTTGGGAGAGCAACTTGTAGGAGGCGCTCAGTAGCGTGATTGCACGATAATTGCACCTTGTTACCCTTTTTGTAGATGTGGCACACTGTTTCTTCCATTCAATCCTCCGGTATACATTCCTCCTCTTAAATCTTGTTAATTACCCAGTGCAGCGCCCTGGCCAGTGTTTCACCACCAGCTATTAAAATTGGCTTGAAGTTGGTCAACTCCAGAAGCTTTGTTGTTTTTCCACCAACCAATTTCCTCCTCAACTTCCTGAAGGGTTGAGGTCAGGATCCTGTCATCTTCTGTGCGTGTTCCTAGATTTATTACCGTGCCCCTTTCGTTCGCTGTAAGGTGTTCGTCGAAGTGATGCTTCCACCTATCAATCACTTAACACTCTCCTGTGAGAATGTTGCCTTCCAGGTCTCTGCTCATATTGGCTTGTGGTTCGCAGTTTTTGCGCGAGATGTTTAACTTCTCGTAGAATTTGCATGTGTCGTTAGCACGGTACACTGCTTCCATTGCTTCACGGTCTCATTTCCATCTCGCGCTTTTTCCTTCGAAGAATATAATTTTGCCTGTATGTACCGTTCCACATTCGCTCTCGTACGGTGTTTCGGCATTCTCCCCCATGCTGCATTCTTCTCTTCTACTTATTTCTGGCATTCGCCATCAAACCAGGCATTTTTTCGATTCTGTGCAGAATTACCTAGTGTCACTATTGCAATGCTACCATGGCGGCTCGTATGTCTCTCCAGCCATCCTCAAGAGAAGCTGCGCCAAGCTGCTTTTCCGTTGGTAGGGCTGCTTCTAGCTATTGCGCGTATTCCTGGGCAACTCCGGGTCCCTGTAGTAGCTCAATGTTAGGTCTTGGCGTCCGAATTCGACGCGTGTTGTACACCGTCGAGAGTACTGCAACTAGGTAGTGGTCCGAGTCTTTTCACGCTGCTGTAAGTGCCAACGTTGATGTTGTCGGAGAAGAATTTCATGGTCGATTTGATTTTCTATTCGTTGGTCAGGTGATCTCCAAGTGGTTTCGTGGATGTCTTTACGGCAGGGCTTTCCCATTTTGGGTGTCACTGAATAAATCACATGCTGCGTTTGCTTTGCGAACATACAGGCGTCATTTACTATACTGGCAAATGCGCTTCGCCGAAGAATGCGGATCACGACACAAAAGGAGACGATAAAAATGTGGCTCAGCGGACAAAACGATTATGCATGAGTCGGAGCCCACTAGTTTCATTTGGTGTACAAAAACTGATCCATTCACATTCTGTGTATGTTGCTGATTCTGAATACGATGGGTCACCGGCTGTTACAGTTGGCGAATATAACTCATGAGAAAAACAGTTTAGTGCAGATTATTGGAAATGTAAGCTGTAAAATAACTTAATTTCTT
This sequence comes from Aedes japonicus, assembly GCA_034211315.2. NCBI lineage: Eukaryota > Metazoa > Arthropoda > Insecta > Diptera > Culicidae > Aedes > Aedes japonicus. Next base: position 113,215 of record JASCZW010000191.1, on the reverse strand, counting down.
CGCAGCACAGCAGTAAATGTTTTTTTTTTAATCAGTTCGTTTATTTGTTAGGCTCAGGCATGTGTAACACTTTGCGGAGTCGATATTCAATATTGTTATTAACAATGTTTTATTATTGATTTTAGTAAAAGTGGGGTGCCAATTACTCGAGGATAGCTCGAAGTAAATGGGTCACATCATCGTTTGGAAGGGGCTAGGCAGGTAACTTATTTACAGCAGTAAATGGTTATATGAGACCTTAAAAGATTTGTTTTGTTTGGGTTACGTGGATTCAAGGCGGGCGCTCAAAAATTAAAATTGATTAACTATACGTTCGGCTTTCACAGCACTCCTGTCGACGAAGTCCAGTGATTCAGGTGCTATAGTTGGTTGGCAAGCCGAGCTGTTACAGGATTGGGACGGACCGCAGTAGTAGCTCAGACTTAATCGACCGACGACGGAAAGAGCGTCCGTTTTTGCACCGATAGGGAAATAAAGGCACACGATCAAAGGGCGATCCTGTTTTTCGTAATTATTGCCCATCTGACAATATTTCGCTGTATAGTAATTTAGTAATATGAATTATACTCTTTAATATTAAAATTTAGATTATATAATAATGTTACATAGAACCGAAAAATGGTTTGCCAGTCGGTCAATCCAGCAACACCTGCATTAATTCTATGAAAGAATTCCATCTGGTAGTATTCGGTACCGGGGGATACTTTTGTTAGTTTAGCTTTAATCCATCATTGAATCCAGTTCTGCTGTACACACTTAGTTTTTTATACTGAGCTCGGTAAATTTGTACTTGTATTTGTAGCTGAAAAAGTCAGTAAACTTTCAGCACATGAAAAGTAAGGAAGATTATAAAAATGTTATATATTTTTAATAATAGATAATGTTAGAATGAAGTATTCAGTGTAAATTTTAGAAGAATTTATGTTTTCTTTGTTAAGAATTATTTTTAAGTTTACCGAACTTATAAGCTGTTTGAAATTTTATCGAACAGATTTTGTGCATAAGATTTTACGATTCTCACAATTTTCGTAGTCGTCGTAAAAGCATCGCGTGTTCAATGTTTGTTGGATATTCAAATTGAAGTCCTCAATTCGAAAGAAAACTTGATTCAAAGTGCGGTGAAATGCGAAGAGCATGCAGAGCACTGTATGTACACTGATAGGCAAAATAAAGTGCCCACCTCTTCGTTTTTTCAATTTCTCTCATTTACTTGGTTCTAATTAAAGTAAACACAGTGTTGTTTTTTTTCTTATTTTATTTTTTATATTCTTTTTAAGTTTCACCTATGGAATACTGAAAAAAAGGAGTTTTACTTAAAGAAAAATAAATCAATTTGTGTTGAAAAAAAAACAGTGACAAAATAAAGTGCCCACTTCAAAAATCGATATGTTTGACATGTTTTGAAGCAAACGGTTCAACCTGGTGATCGCATTTGATTCAATTGGAAAAAATGGAGTACGCAGTGCTTTCGAAAGCAGTTCCCTTGTGTATCCGAAAATTGGTCGTTCGTGATGTGCAAAACGGTGAATTGCACCGGGCTGTCGCTAAGAAGTACAGTATCAGTAAGGCAGCGGTTGGCAAAACTCTTCTGAAACTTAAAACGTTTGGATCAGTGGTGGATCGCCCTGACAGAGGCAGGAAGCGGAAAACGGATGCGAGAACGGACACCAAGATCATGCGCGAAGTCAAAAAGAACCCGAAGGTAACTGTCCGCGAGATCCAGGAAACCCTTAAGTTATCAGTTTCCAGTGGAACTGTTCGTCGCCGTCTCGTAGCACAGGGGTTGAATAGCAAACTTTTCTAATGCCAAGCTGACTATTGTTGTAATAGATATTTATTTATATATTTTGAGACTTCATTAAGGGAGTCCGTCAGTTGAACCTCGTAAAAGTAAAGAGAACAAGTAACTAATAAATTCCACTGAATTACTGTTGAAGATTTTCTCATTCAAATGGTAATTCGACTGTTTTATTTAACGTACTTAAGGTTGAAGGATTCATCATCAATTTTCAGTCATCGTCGAAATTTCGAAAGCAGTTTTTTCTTTCAAAATCAAAACATAGTTCGTGAAAATGTATTCACTGTATTGTGCTCGCCAAGCGGACCACCGGGAATACATTTTAATTTCCAGATTTTCAATATCAAACGAAAAAACTGCTTAAGATTTTTTGATGATTACTGAGGGTTGATGATGAGTCCTTCAACCTTAAGTCGATTCAAAATTAATATGGGATTTTACTAAATACGTAATAAAAAAGCATAAGCTTTTACGCTAAGATAAAATAAGAAATATCATCGAAATGTATCCTACAAAAGCATAAACTTACTAAATTGCGTTATTCCCTATGATAATGGGACGTATTTATGGGCATTGGTGGTACTTAAACTTGCAGTACATTATTCGTTAATGACTAAATGTTTGTCAGGCGTCTTTCTGCCTATAATCAATATTTGTTGCTTTTAAAATTATTGTACTACAAGCTGCGGAAATATCACCGATCGAGAATTTTTTCAACCATCCTGTACTCGCGATTTTTGATTTATTACTAGGACAGGGTACACTCTCATTCTGCCGCACTGTATATCATGATATTATGCATGGGACAGTCCTGTCTCATATTCCTTACATTTCTTCCTTATTCCCCGAACGATGGCCCCAAAAATGGTCAAAATATGCTACAGAAATAAGTATAGTAAAATTGATACAAGCGAGCATGTATAGTATATGTTTAATACAAAAATACATCCAGTTAGATTTATCAGTTTTGATCATTGTAGAATAGTCATATAATCACATCACAACAACTTTAGGAAATGCTGAAAAACCTCCCTTCTCCTTGACAGGTATTTTATTATTTTGAATTGCTTGCCACACTTTTCATAATCCCATGTTCGCTAAAAACGTAACATAATTGGCTCCAATCCTACAGTAAATTCCAGAATCCCTCTAAAAAAAACTAAAATATTTGACCAGAAATTAATCTCAATATGCCGCATCGGTCTTAAATTGTGCCTCGTTCTTTGCTTGCTCCGTTGTGTGCTCCGTTCCTCTCTCAGAAGAACAAAGGCACGGGCGATTCAAAGCTGTGTGTAATCACTGAAGCCGGTGCCCAGCGATCATCATCGATCAGTGTGTACAAGCGACAAGTATAGGTCATCGCTTCGAGTATTCAGACAGTGCAACAGCCACCGAATATTCATATTCGGTTACAGTTACTGAATATGAACGAATTTGCGATGCTATGTTCACGAACGGGTGGCAGTCTGACACACTATTGCTCAGTAGTATCACGAATGATTTCCAAGCCCTGCTTTACGGGTAAGAAGGTACTTCGAACACTGAACCACGTGACGCCGCACAGTTCACACATCGTTGGCCGTTATCGTTCGAAACGGTATGCAGGCTGTTAGGCCCTATTACCTCTCTGTACGTTGCCTCCCGTTCTACCTGAGCGTTCATTTAACCAATGACGACTTTTACGCCCCATTACGGACAGCCATCATACGCTTGCTCAAGCTGCGCGTAGAATACTTGTTTTTCGTCATCGGGTCTCCCTTCGTGTGAGCAGTGTACGTTGATGATGCTGTAGTTGAAGAATCGATCCTTGATCCTTACCTTGCACGTTCTCGCATTGATTGGAAATTATCCAATCACGCGTTGACGCATTTTGCCCAACAAAATGCTACAAAGCCGGTGTCCAGCTCGTTTGTTGTACCACAGCTCTAGCTGAAAGTAGCCGCTCGATTCCCGCTTTTCCATAGCTTCTGCCCTGTCCAGCAAAGCTTAGGTCGTTGCCTAGGTCTTTGCCGATTGTTCCGGTCCGTATTAACTTCTGTATTATTTGTAACATTGAAGTTTTTAAGCGTGGCTTGTTGGGCCTTCCCCAACCCCCTGTCTCGCCGGAAGACCATCGTGCACAGCACTGTTTAAAGTCCCACGCTGGCACGAGGACGATGATCAGCCGCTCTTAAAATGAAGAACAGACTGCATACCTTGTGATAAAAAATTTCCGGTAATTTGAAAAAAAACGCATTTATTTCAATTTTTAATTGATATCTTTATTATCGCCTTCAAAGTACTCGCCATTAGAGGCAACACACATATGCCAGCGCTTTATCCAATCATCCATACATTTTTTATAGGCCGATGAATGTATGGCTTTCAGTTCTTCCAGCGAATTCTTTTCGGCTCATCTTCGGCGCGCCATTCGGACGATTGTTGACTTGTGAGCATATCAAATTCATATACCCACGTTTCATCACCAGTTATGATGCGTTCCATGAATGTGGGATCGCTATCTGCGTTCGCAATCATCTGTTTAGCGACCTCAACTCGATGCTGTTTTTGCAAAAATTCAGCTCTTTTTGGAACAAGTCGTGCTTCAATGCGTTTCATGCCCAGAATTTCCGTCAAAATGTGTTCGGTCGATCCAAATGAGATATCAAGGAGTGCAGCTATCTCCCGAATGCTAATTGAGCGGTTTTCCATAACTAAATTCTTCACGGAAGCGATGTTTTCATCGGTAGTTGAGGTCGATGGTCGTCCAGAACGCGGCATGTCACTCACGGCCTTCTTTAAAGTCTTTGTGCCAAACAAATGTACGATTTTGTGACATAGAGTCCTCACCAAAGGCTTTTTGCAACATTCTGAGCGTTTCCGCTGCAGAAAATCCGTTTGCAACACAAAATTTCACACAAACGCGTTGTTCCAATTTTTTATCCATGGTAAAAATCGCCGAGCGTCTATTTTTCGACTAACAAAAGCAGTTGTCAAAACAAAACTAATGGATAATTTGCTCTCACACTTTGACAGAATATCAGAACTAGTGTTGCCAGCTTACACTAAAAAGATTTTACCGAAAAAATAAAGGCGGCCTTTTTAAATTGAAAATTACCGGAACTTTTTGATCACAAGGTATATACTGCACTCATATATACTGCACCCATTGAAGAGGGCAGCCCCCCTTACCTGTCAGCTTATGACCAAGGTCCCACTGTGGTTGGTTACCCGATCTTTCCAATGGTTACTCATACCTCAGTCGGCACCACGGGGAGGTAGGGACAGGAGTTGCTGGACAAGAGGCTAAAGATCACAGTACGATCTATTTTATACCTGCCGGTACACGAAGTACTTAAGGTACACATTGTCCAGTCATTTACCAATCTTGTCCATAAGTATGCATTCACCGAACTTTGTAACAAGAATGTAAACATGTTGTATAACGAAACAAAGTGAAGAGTTTTAGATCTCATAAAAGTCAAACGTTTCAGCGATCCGTGAAATAATCCAATATCTACACTGAAAGAAAAGTGTCCGAACTTTAACGTGGACAGTCTATATTGTTATAATTTAATCTTGTAGTAATTGTAACCTATCGATCTGAGCTTAAAAAATTGCTCAGCATGTTCTACATCAAAAGAATTAATATATTGTTTCTTCTTTTGATACTCATAGATAAAATTGAATATTTAGGGCGAAAACAGCGCCGGCGACAATGAACATTAATCGACGAATGAACAAAACCAAATCAAAATACTGTCATTTTAATATTCAAATTCACGAAGATAACCCAAGTAACACGAAATGTTTAACTGTATGCATTTTTGCTTTAATGTGACAAAAAATAATGTTGCCGTTTCGGTGATTGAAAACTATTTAGGATACTACTATAGAATTGAAACAGCGCAGAAGGTGGAGCCTATGAAACATAATTTAAGTTCGACAATGGTCATAAACAAAAAAATCATGCACTTCAGTAAAACAAAGCATAGTCGGTTTTCAAAAATGAAGTCATGGACTAGAATTGAACCATAAACTCTAAGCTTAGAAGATTGGTCTTCTTACCACTCGACCATTTCAACATGTGGGAAATGGAACAACAAGAATCCCCTTAAACCATAACATCGTTATTTAAATCAGCGCCCATGTGAAAGGGGAAATTGTTACTCTTTTTAACATGAGAGAATTCAGGAGTAGGAAAGTTAATAAATCAAAGTAAATTAAATGGATTTCCAATACTTTTATGATCGGTCGATTACACTTCACTTTTTTTAGTCATCATACAAGAAATTGTACCCGTGCAAATAATGTTTGTTGTACAAGGCAACAGCAATATTATTTTTCCATCATACCGGCATAATCGAATTAGGTTCTTTAATGTTTCAGCGGCAAACATGAATGTGATATAAATAGATTGTTGATAGTTTTAAGTCTTATTCAAAAGTACAGATTGTCATTCGATGTCCAATACGACACCAACAAAACATACCTGACTAGTTGTGTTGGCAAATGACATTTCACGAATATGTTTGTTTCTCAAAATGTGGAAGACTTGTGTTGCGACATTTTTACAACATAATATGCATACACGCAAGACGTCAGATGTAAACAAGCATGTCCTAACTCAAAACATCAAACAGATATATGACATAATAAATGAGTCTAGATTAGAATAGCATGAAACATACATCTACATTACTAAATAAGTCAAATTGCACTTTTATAGATCTACAGCATGACATATGGAAAATATAACTTTTCGATTTATGTTTTTGGTGCTACTTGGGAAATGGTGTGTCGTTTCGGTTGACTTCATTTTCAGTTCTTTTGAGAACAGATGAATTGATTTTTACCGGCCTTATCCATGGTGGCTTATTGTCTTAACCACAGGACGTAGGACTACGTCTCGTTTTGCAGAGTAAATTTACTAAATGTCAAGTTTATTCCTATCACAGACATCATATGTAAGTAAGGAAGATCTCATATGCAGCAGTGAATGATGTATAAGGGGTACACCTTCGGCAGCCTTGAACCTGTTCAGAACTGTAATGAGCCAGTGTTTAATTATCAGCAGGCTGTGACAAGTACCCTGGAGGGTGTTCTGGCAAGCAACCATTGGTCAGCTAGCTGATGGCTCTATCGCCTTTGTCTAGACAACCGTAGCTAGGCACCCATTGCATAGAGGTCCAGAATGCGAATTTAACTGGAAAGATACATTTTCAACCTAAGTTTGAAGTTTTGGACCAAAATTGTCTTCTATAAAGTTGTTTTTAATAACAAGACGCATCTTTTGGTGTGAATGAAAACTAGGGTGGTCCTTAGTTGCAGAGAAATAAAAAATGTATTTATTTTATTTGCAGGAATAGAGGCATATATTATACGTAAAAGTTGAAGATTGTTGATTTTAAGCAACTTTTATTAAACTTTTTTTTAAATTTCCTTTTGATGATTGAATTTGAGCATTTTTCAAACCTGACGTGTCGCTATAAAAATCAACATAATATTTCTCAGCATTTGATAAGCGTTTTTTATTATTGCATATCATATCTTACAAACTAAAATAGGTCTGAGTTTCTATTGAATTCGTGAGAACACATTTGAAGACAAGCGTAATTTAATAAGAAAATCGTTAATAGCTCGATAACGGTAAGATATATCGGCAAGTTTTATGTTTCATAACTTCTTTTTAAGTTATAAAAATCATCTGAAGACAACATTGTTGCAGAAATTAAGTTATGAAGTTGAGCAAAAAAATGTATTTGTTTGCAACGTTGCTTGAGGTTAGCTACCCAAATAAACAAGTATTTTAAAGATATTATACCCGCTATCGTTTCATAATTATTCAAGCTATCTTTCGACAATTATAAACTGAAGATAAAGTTTATCACATCGATAATAAATGTTATGGTAAATCAAGATCTTACCATAACACTAATAAGTTGTTAAGGATCGTTACAATTCAAAAAATCACTTTTTCTAGAACAAAATTTCAGGTGTATTATACAGTAAATAGTTTGTGAGTAATATTTTTTCTGCATTTTTTCTGGTTCTATTCTGGTTATATCATAAAATATTTTATTCAACCATTACGGTATACATTGACATAGTTTAATAATAAAAACGATATAAAAAGATAATAGATATCGTAACAGTATAGTAATATTATAGGAAAATTTCAACCATGATGATAACTGCCACAATCATGATACAATAATGAATAATACTTTACCCGTTTTTTTCTCCCAATCCAAGTAAATAAAAACACACCTTTGATGTTGACATATTTTTATTAAAATTATTTCGTTGTAAAAAATGATTAGATATTGAAGGGAAATAATTAAAAAATACCAGCAAAAGTAAATTCAAACCAAAGCAAAGGTAATCCATCGAAAAACACCTTGATTTATGGAACTTTAAGTAAACTAGGATTTACTAGGAATACTATAATAAGAGATCAGTGGACTCAAAAACCGTAAAAATCGACAATCAAAGGTATAATATTAAAGTCAACAGTACTGTTCACAAGTGGATTGAAATTCAGTTAGAAAGTAAAATCTACTTAATTAAATTGCAACATACCCTTCGCGTAGACTGATAAAACCGCTCCCTTACAAATACATATTATAATGATCAGTATTATATCATGAGGCATACATTTTGTGATAATAAACTTAAAATTACGTATGTTAAAACAGTTTCCTGTTCTTTTGTTTATCGTGACCATAATTCATATCTTTCCTTCGTTATATCATCCAATGAATGAGCAAGGGATATACTTTACGGCACTGTTAATGTCTTGTTTATGAAATCATTATCATATATAGAATACGCTATTTATGGTTGTTAAATGTTTGAATGGTTTGTTACTTAAAACCAGCATTATACACGGATGATACGTATAATGATGATTACAACATGAATGAAAAATGTATAAAAATGATCATACACCTAATGGTAATTTTCTATTCGGGTAGGCTACTATGCAGAATTGTCTCGTTCTGGAGATGGAAGTACACGTTCAAATTCACCTACCCGATGAATATATTGTTGAAATTAACATGTCTTGTATTTAAATAAAAATGGTTATTTTCGTTCGAAACATGCTTTCTATTTAATTTGAATAATTTTGTTTCAAGTTGAATTGACATTTTAAATTTAAATAGACGAAATTTTTATCCGTTTTATGTGTCTAAAAAATGCATTATCCAGGAACATTAGCATGACTAGAAATTAGCAAATAATTGATTTCAATAATCTGATGAGAACTGTAGCACATATGACGCTTGTATTGCTGTGAATGCTAATGGATTGTCGCACGACAGGTCCAAAGGAGATCGATCAAACATGAACCATTCAAAATCCGTCCTTTTTAGGACGACCACTTTGATTTTCCCAGCCAAAGAGTTTGTTTGGATTGGAATATATCTAACATACCGTTCAAAATTATTGTCAATTGGAAGTCGGTGGTGGCTAAAGAAATTTCAGCTTTCCCTATGCCGCAAACCTAAAATTTTGGTTACAATTTCAAATACAGCTAGGAAATTCAAACAGTTTCTATATTATTCCAAAGCACAAATATAAAGTAAGCTTGTGTCAACTGCTTATCCCTTTTTGGCCCCAAACAACTGGGCAACATTTGGGGACGTTTAGCTGTAAACCGGCTTTACCCATTGCGTTTGAAATATCCTCTAAAAAGACAGATACTATGGCCTACATTAAAGTCAGGAAAAATTACGCTCGATATTTACAATGAGTAATAACTAGATCTTCCTTGACCTAATTACCTAAGATGTCCCCTCGTGACATAGAAAAATAGATTGACCATTCATTGATTTTCTCAATTTATCACACCATAAAGGTAGATGTGACACGTCGTCGTCCGACTCAAGTTATGACCAATTATGAAACTCGTTCTGATCATTGATTCAATGTTTCATAATCGCTCGATAGTAAGAAAGAAAAAACTGACCGACTCAAGCATACCCGCTGTGCTCTAATTAAATATAAACCACCGTTCAACCACTTCCTGCTGTTGGCTAAGCCATGTGCTAATTCCACCGGTCTGCAATTTCCTGCTCCCTGACGACGAGTTTTAGTGGATGATTTTCATGACCCGAATCACACGGTGCACTCCTAGGTGGCAGATAAACCGTTAGCCCGTGAAGCCCTTCATCGCCCGTTTTGTGGCGTTATTCCGCTTAATTATTCCACGACCGAAATGAAAACGACCTTCTTTTCACCATAATCCTTTCGATCGTTCCTTTCTCGCTTCATCGGGCGCTGGCTTGCATGCTTGGTGACACTGAACAGAGTGAGTGCGGCCGGCATCTCATCACATTATACCATGCTTAGACCCCAATGTATGAATTTGAAATCGTTTTGTATGCATGAGAGTCCTCATCCTATCTGGCGATGCCATTTGGTGTCTGCTCACAGTCGGGAAATGAAGCGGCAATTTGTAGCAGACCAGTCAAACATCATCGCCACGGCTTATGAGTGAAACAGCGCACCACCACAGACGGAAAAAAAGCCCTGGACGAAATAAGGATTAAATTAATATTCATCGTTTATATTCGGAGTTTTAAATTATATACCCACCAGCAACGGCATAATAGTTCTGAACAGCTGGATGCAGCTTGTTTTCCACGGTGTTGAGCCTTGTTGGGAAAATTGAACAAGGTGCCAATTGCCTCCGATCGTTTGAATATGCGATCTGCAGAGAAATTATGCATATCAAACAGCTTTGGCTGCGCCACGGAAATTTGTTTACAGATAGAGGGGAATGTAAATGCTGTGATGTTTCGTTCTCGGCCTTTCCAGCCTACTGCTTATCGCATATGAGCTTATTGTCGACCCGCAACTGAATGTTCAGCTATAAGATGGCTTTGCTTAAGGTTGAAGACTTCGTTATTATTTTTCGAAATTAATGATCGCATTCTGCTCGGATTGGTAAATCTATTTAAGCATATGTGTAAAAAATGGTATTCAAAATCTAGTCTAAAGCTTACCACGTGTATCCCCATTGGAGATGCATTTTTTCGTGGGAAGAATTGAAATTTCTTGCATTTTTCTTAATAACCCACGATGTGAAATTGCTTGTATATCGCTTTTCGATAAATGTGTTTCCTGTAGTACTTGTATGTCCCACTTGAGTCAGATTGAAGGATCGGTAAATCATGTTCCTTGAGAAAATCATTACATTAGTATATTAACAAAATAAAACGTGCAAGATACAATCATAAAAGCTTACAGTTAGATATGAATGAAGTCGAAAAGGGAAAGTTGTATAAGCTGTGATCAGTGAATTCACCACGTTTACGGTCCGAATAACGATTGGATGGATATTAAATTCTATAACTAAGACTGAGCTTTGAATTTAATTTCAGATTATTTACAAAATTCAATATTCTCAGATATTTAGATAACTGGAGAATGGCACGGTATTACAAATCCGGAGACAGTAGGTTCGATTCCCGGTCTCCGGTCGAGGAATTTTTTTTCGGTTTCTCTCGGCATAGCCACACAATATACAAATTCATGTTGGTATCGAAAGCACTTCATTATCAGCTGTGAAAGTGCATGTAGATCACTAACTTAGAATAGGCAATAAGCTAATTGTGAAAGCAATACCCTTGACATGGTACATGTGTAATTGAGAAAAAACGGTTCTGCTACGATGGGATGAGTGGAGGATAAAAGAAATATCCCAACAGACAGAAGGATAAAGCTTAGAAACTGTACATTCATCAATGGCTTTTTTATTAGAGCAAGCTTGAAAGAAGCTCATCAGAAACAACGGTAGAGGAAAAGCATTTGAAAATAGGTTCACTGAAAGATTCCTCAGTTGAGAATGGTGCACAATACCTTTGAACATTTTCATCTTCACGTTGTGAGTTACAATCACTACTCAGATGCCGAAATAGATCTTAAACGAACAGAACACTTTGATCCGTTGATAAGTGTTCTGCATCCTCTTCTGGGGCAGTGCCAATACCCATTAGTTAAAACTATCAAGAAGTAAATCTGGCAATTGTCGATGATCGATGATTATTTGGCTTGCTTGGATCGTGAAATTTTACTTCAAGCGCAAGTTATTTTTTTACAGTTGCACTGTTCTTCTACATTGACAATAAAGTTACTTGTTTCTCGTTTGGGATTTTCAGAAGCAGTTTTTTGACGTAGACTACGTCTTACGGAAAGGGTAGGGTGTCAAATGAAAATCTAAAATATTGCGACCGCCACGAAACCGTACGTTTTGTACGCAAATAACTCAAATAATCCACAATAGATTTACATGATTTCTTCTCCAATCGGTCGGAAATTTTACCGCGCTTCAATTCAATTGTCAAACATTATTCTCAAACAATAGTAAACTATTGAAAATAACGCAAATATAAGGTGATGTCTTATAATGTCATTTTGCAGGGTAAATTTACCAAATTTCCTATCACAGATTTCAAATCGAAGCAAGGGATGTCTTGCATCATCTTCTTCTTCTTCTTTGTGTTATAGAGGAACTTTAACCAATCATGTCATTCGTCAAGTTTGCTTCATCATTCAGTTTTACCAAGCGACACGATCGGTCGTGTTTTTCGCTCGCGCTGTGATAAGTTTTTTCGGTTTACTCGCTCTCTAGTTTCGGTGCGTGTCTGCTGTCGCGTTGTGTGATACACAGCCCAACCCCGATATGGGGAAGCCGCCGCCAAGTGATGCCGGCACAAGTTCGACCGGGAAACGTTCCCATACAAAAACAGCGGACGATGTGCTGTCTTCCAAGAAGCTACTGGCGAACAACCGCTACGCCATTCTGGAAAACGGTGCCGAACCGCAAATCGAAAGAAAGAAGAAATTCCCGCCCTTTTTTGTGAAGGGATTTCCGGAAGGTTTCCTTAAGAAAGTTTACTTTTTCATCAACAAGGGCCTAAGGTGCACTATCCAACTCTGCTCGCAGGGTTACAAAGTGATGGTTACGTCGCTACCTCACTTCATCACCTTCAACGAGCTCCTGAAGCGGTCTGAAGTGCAATGTTTCACGCACGATATCGCAGCCAACAAACCGTTCAAGGTGATTTTGCGTGGTCTGCCAGAAAAGAAGACGGAGGATCTGACCGAGGAGCGAAAAGCCAACGGTCTCAAGCCGATCCAGATCAATAAAATGCGTCGGCACGACACCTCTCGAAGTTATCGGGACCAACTGTACCAGATACACTTCGAGAAGAACTCGACGTGTCTAAAAGATCTGAGAAACATCAGAGCATTGTTCCACATCGCCGTCAAGTGGGACCGATACCAACCGGTCCACCGGGATGTCACTCAGTGACAGAACTGCCTGATGTTCGGTCACGGGACCAGAAATTGCCACATGGAAAAGCGATGCATCGATTGTGGCAAACATCACCTACCTGATGCCTGTGAAAGATGGAGGACGCTGTTCCAGTGTGTGCCAACTGCGGGGCGGCTCACAAAGCAACGAGCAAAGAATGCCCAAAGCGAGCTGAGTTCATCGCATTTCGCAGAAAAGCGTCCACCAACAACCAACCCGACCGCCGTCGACGATCTGGTCCACCTCCGGCCTTCACAACCGACAACTTTCCGGCTCTTCCGCCACACCAACAGCACCAAAACCGTTCGGCACCCAGCCGGCCTTCTGTTCAGCATCGGTTAACAGCTGCAGTCCCCCAGCCATCGCAAGACCCCCTTCCAGGCCGGTCGTACGCTCATGCAGCATCCGGAACTATCGACGACGCAGCTCTAACAACGGAGGAAGTCGTTGCTATACTAACACAGGCTACCATCATCAAGAGGACCTGCCGAACACGATCGGAACAAATCCAAGCCATTGTTGCGTTCATCAATGGACCGTGAAATAATTAGGATATTAAATTTGAACGCTTGCTCGATCAAGAACAAGCAAATCGAATTCGTCGACTTCCTAAACGACCGTGCCATCGACATCGCAGTCATCACCGAAACGTATCTCAAGCCTGAAATCAACGTGTTCCTTCTGGATTTTCATCTGATCAGACTCGATCGAACTACTTCCATCGGCGGGGGAGTCGCCATTGCCCTACGGAAAAACATCAACTGCCAGCTGCTTCCGAGCTTCCAGCTATAACTCATCGAAGTCATCGGAGTCAAGGTCGATTCCTCAGTAGGTCCCATCACCATCATCGCGGCCTACTGTCCGAGGCAAGTCAGCACCACCAATGGAACGATAACGCTGCTACGAAACGACATCCGCAAGCTAACTCGGAGGCATGAACAGTTTATAATCGCCGGTGACCTAAATGCGATACACTGATTCTGGGGGAACTCCCGGAGCAATAGGAACGGATTAACACTGCAGGAGGACATGGAAGAAGGACACAACACCATCCTGGGCCAGGATACTCCCACACGGCTGAACAGATCCGGGGTCCACTCAACAATCGACATCTTCCTCACCAACTTGGGGAACAACATCGCCCAGCCGGTAGTGCACCAGGAGCTCAGCTCGGACCACTATCCAGTGGTGGTCGAAGTTGGGTCCTCGATCAACCGGCATCGGATCACCAGACGGAACTATCATCGTGCCAGATGGGAGAGGTTCAGGCAACACGTCGACGACACCGTCGATTTCAACGTGCACCTCGAGTCGGTCGATGACATCGATCAACAACTGCAGTCCATCGAACAGGCGATCTCCCAGGCCCGGGAGCAACACATCCCAGCGATTGAACAGGTGAGCAACTCTGTACCTATTGATAGACCCACTAAAGATTTGATACAATTACGCAACGCCATTCGGAGGCAATACCAGCGAACTGGTTTGCCAACTCTAAAACGTCACTGCAATCAAGTGTCTAAAATTATTAAGGCCAGAATGGTGGACCTTAGAAATAATGATTTCGCTGACAAAATTCGCTCTCTCTCAGATTGTGCTTAGCCGTTCTGGAAGATGAATTTTTTTTTAAAAAAAACTAAGCCAAGGCCCATTCCACCGTTGATCCCACTAGACGTCAATGACTCAAGGGATCGGTTGATAACACCTGCAGTGAAGGCTGATGAGATAATTCAACACTTTGTCAGCTCCCACAATCTCGGTCAAAACATCGTCAGTCCACACGAAGCTGCCGTTAGCGCGCTTATCACTAACATCGACCAAAGTCCTAACGACTTCCCCGAAGATTTGGAGATCTCAGCTTACGAATTGTTGACTTATATCAAGACCTCTAAGAACATAACCCAAGCAACACAGTTTGTATTAAACAAGTTGAAAGTACTGTTAAATGACAAAAACAGATAGTAAATTTAGGAGTATGATACCTTATTTTATACATTAATATGACGCAAAAACCGCAAAAAGTAAAGCCTTATAAAACATGAAATTGAAAAAAAAATATCCACCTACAAAAAATAACATCCCCAAGCGTGGGATTTGAACACTAGTCCTTGGCGTGATAGGTTTGTAACTTCTTTGCTAAGCCAATTCAGATTGTTGAAAAGTAAACTCTGAGTATCTATCATATGCTTCCCGTTGGCATGAAAACCACAATCTTGTACAACAAATTCATCGTAATGAGATAAAAGAACACGTTTTGCAAAACATGGTTGGTGTAATGTAATTTCCACAGTATATAGAACTGCTCCATAAAATCTTGTCTTGTTTATGTTTTATAAATGTATGGAACTTTGTTTTTAAGAACAATAATGAAGTATTAATCGCTTGCAGCAATGAAAAAGAATTTTAAGCTTGACCGTTTGTCAGAGTGGTGTGTAGAATACGAGAGATACAAACCGCTCCAAATTTGATATGTTTTGCAATATGTTTATAATACATTTATAATACAAAAAAATTTAAATCATTCTAAAAAGATGTTTTGTGTGTTACCTGGGGAAGGCCCCAGGTTTCGACAACATTTTTAACTTGGAGCTCAAGCAATTGAGCCCCCAGTTCTACAACCATCTGGCGGTGGTGTTTAACCAATGCCTCCGTCTTGCCTACTTCCCATCGTGCTGGAAGTCAGCCAAAGTCATCCCCATTCGGAAACCTGGGAAAGATCCTTCATGTTCCAGAAGCTACAGACCATTCAGCCTTCTCTCAGGTCTATCTAAACTGTTTGAGAAAGCGATCTACCGTCGGCTTCTAACATCTGCTGACGAGCTCAACATCCTGTTGGATGATTACAACACATTTCACACGATTCCTTCACCGTCTGTCAGTGTGGTTTAAATGTCCAGGGTAACACCCAGAACCCTCAGCCGGTTGGTACTTGGAACGGCGATTGACTCAATGGTTACGTCATGTCCAGGCTCCCGACGTGCATTTGGACTGCAATAAAATATGTGCGACTTCGTTGCTGACATGGAGAATCCCACGCTCATCGCCCATTTGTCTACGGCCTTAACGCTGGTCTGCAGCTTGCGATGGAGGCTTTCATTTTTCGTACCACGAGAAGGATGTCGTCCGCGTACAACAATATATTAACTCCACTCAGTACTACCCAAAATATGGACTTGCATCATTCATATTCACGCGGCATGCGTCCTTCTACAGACACCTTAAACGTTCGCTCCGAGAGAAAGCTTCACAACATGTTTATCATGCAACCACGTATCCGCCAAGTCATCAACGTGCGCAGAATACCATGTCGCTAGGTGGTATCGTATGCCTTTGTCAGATCTAAAGAGGCTATCAGTGAGTGTTCGCCTCCGGTTGGCAGAGATCTCTCCAGTTCTGCAAAGTATATTCGGCCCCACGCCCTGCTCTATGCACGTGTTGGCGTTTGTCAAGCCGTCCACACAACTCTAGCTCGGCAATCAGTCGGTGGTTGATGATTCGCTCAAACAGCTTAGCCATGTAGCTGGTAAGCGAAATCGGTCGAAAGGCATCAGGTCCAGAATCGTGGTTGTGGAATGGAACCAACAATAGCATTCTGCCAGCTAGTGGAGAACGCACCACTGCGCCAAATTTTGTTCAGCAGTTCACAGAGCCTGACTTTCACAGATAGAGGAAGATGTTGAAGCAATGGATACCCTATCATGTCAGCACCGCGCCCTTTGTCAAGAGCCCACAGAATTTCATTCAGGGTAATGTCGATGTTGCACACTTCATCGGTGTTGGGCGAAACATCTATGCACTCTAGTTCAGCTGCTGCCTTCACCATCTAGAACGATGGGGCGTAGCTGGAGGTCGCTAATCTCGCGCTGTAGAATTTAGCCAGTTCTTTCACTTTTTCTTCGAGATTGTCTGTAACACCCTCCGTTCACTTGAGTACCACCGGGCGCTGTTGCTGGCTGCCACGAAGATTGTTCACTGTCAGTCGTCGTGCTGCTTGGGGAGATAGTCGCCACGAAATTCTCCCACGAGTGCTCCTTTGCACGCTGGATAGCTTTTCGTGCCACCGATCTGCTTCTTTGAATCTGGCTAATGCTTTGAGTTGCTCTTGCTCAGATTGCTATAGTCGTCGAAGGGACCGCTTTTCCACGGTATGGATTTCGTCGCTGCTGCTATTAGCTTCTCGGTGAAATTTTTAACGTCCCAGTTGACATCTGGACGAATGGTTTTGGCGGTGATGCGTTCATACAACGGCCAGTCAGCATGATCGTAGAGCCATCTTTGCCGTACCGTCCGCGAGTCCAACCACCCGGGTCTAGAAACCGTTATCGGAAAGTGGTCGCTGTTGTGCGTGTCCGACAGGGTTCGCCAAATGATCCTACTGTCCAGATTCTCGGAGCAGATCGTCAAATCTATGGCCGAGGTATTTCCGATAGCTGGATCGATACGGGTAGCTACGCCATCATTCAGGATCACATGTTGTTTATCCAAGGTCGTTTCGGCGATGAATCGACCAAGCGGTCGACCGATATGGTGCGCGTTGAAATCACCCAAGAATAAAACAATATATTGTACTGTATATTGACACCACCGTTGAGGAACGCCCCACCCGTCCCCCTCTTACTGCGTGACATAATTAATGGACGTTCCCTTACCTGGATTGGTGCTTGAATAAGTGCTGCGATCGATGAGGTAAGGAATTGTGTCGATTCGTACTTGCTCGAAAGGTAAGCCTTCCCGGATGGCAAGGCCGTGTTGCCAGTAGTTTACGTTGCTCGAATTCAGAAGCAACGTATAGTTTCTGCCATCGAAATCTGGCGGTTTGATGTACTTCAGTCTCCTGGAGTGTGATGACGCAAGGTTCTATATCGGCGATGAGGAGCTTAAATTTGCTGATGTTGGCCCGGAGTCCACGCAGGTTCCATTGCAAAGCGAAGCAGCCACTGTGTGGTGAAAGATGACGATGAGGTTGATTCTCTTCGGGCTGTAACGGAAGAATGTGCCGCGTTGGGCATTATCGTTGTGGTATGGATGAATGTAATTTCTGATGTAGGGCGGCGGGCAGGGATACACCTTCCGTCTGCCGTATATTCCAAGTTTCCGGTGTCATGGTGGTATTATCGACTACAGAGGTGAATTCACCATCAACGGGTTGGGGTAAGACGTCTCGGATAGCTTCTTCAACCTGTACTTGCGTCGGAAGGGATGTTATTACACATGCCCCACTTCCGAACCGATTTGTCTCGTTGTCCGTATTTGTGGTTATGTCTTCATAGTTTTCCATGCGTTGTTGGGGAGTAGAGCTATCGATGACGTTTATTTTGAGATGTCTCAGATGCGTCAGACTCTTCGTCGGAGTACTCCATTTGGGTGAGGTCGTGTGTTTTGGCAGTACGGTAGTGGGCTCATATCCGGTGATCTGGCGAGTTTTCTGTAAATATGCCTTGGCGGAGGACCGCGCTTCTTGTTTATACAATTCGACCGCGGCTATCACGAAAAACTCGGAAAAACACCTTATTTAATTCGGGTGTGTCGAACTTAGATGATTGGTGTATTGTGTTAGCGAACTAAGTTCTTAGAAACTACCAGATTAAAGTGAATTCATACTGTTTTTTTAATTAATATGAAAAAAAACAGTTCTACTCAGGGAACGTGTACAGAAAGAGGTGAGTCATGATTTTTGACCGAAATTTTTTTTTGCAGCATTTTTGCCAGAAAGTGGAAGAAAAGAAGCAGGCAATCATCATCATTGCCCAAATTCATTCAGACTTCTTCAACCTTAATATAGTGAAGACGTTTCTCATTGATACAAAAACACAAATTCGCGCATGATTAACAATGCCTCAAAGTATGATGCAAATCTTATAAGTTCGAGTACGAGTTTGCACTTTTTCCCATCTTTTATCCTATACAAGATTTCTCGAAAAAAATCAATAATGTCCCTTCAGGCCAAATTTTAAATAAGCTGAGCCTTCTGAATGAATGTATTGAAACAAAAATCCTAGAAACTTGTTGGATCATGCTCTCTGCCAACATATATCATCGTAATCGTTATTCCCTCTTCGGCTGGACTACATCACATACAGTCGAGTTTCCTTTAATACCGTTCCACCCTAATTTCTCGGTTCTATTGCAGCTAAATACACTGACAACCGGTACAAAACAAGTTTATCATAGATCAGAGGAAAAAAACATCTCAGTTTGTTGCAACACTGCCGAGAAATCAGGTTGGGTGGATGCTATCGCCCACCGTACTAAAGGAGACCGGACTGTACTACACTTTGGACATGTTAATTAAACTTCATGCAACGACCTTCCCTGCAGCCGTTCCTTCTTGCGAGTTGACCAACAACAAAGTATCTAATACGGCATTAAATTGGGCAACTGCTCTTGCGCTATCGGAGTGCATATTCTGCCATGTCGTACCGTTCCAACCTGGCAAACCATTTTCCGGTTTGAGGATCCCGAAAATTCTTTTTAATTGAAATCCAGAGAAAAGTTGCTACCGGAACGACCGGCTGAAAGTCATCCATTCGGAAACAAGATAACAGAAAACGGGGTTTTGTCACCAAATAACTAACCTGGCCTCAAGGAAAGCTCACCGATAGATGAGTACAGAAATCAGAAGGAGGAATTGCATCCAATCTTAGGGTAGGGCGATGTTCGAAGTTTGCTAGCGTGGAACAGTTTTCATTGACCAAATAACCATCCTCTCAGAACCTCAAAAAGTACATACCCAATAACATTGCATGTAAACAGTTTTTCCAACTTGGTGTTTTTTCGTTCCACCCTAGAACTGAAACGGAGATGCTTCACTTTGATTGCCATTCACAACGCATAAAAAGACCATATGCATACACCGAAGAGCTGGAAAGATGAACTTTTCAGCTTAACTCCCAACTAGAAAATTAGTTTCAAAATTCGACCAGTGGATTGCGGATAGTCATAATTGGCAAGAAATGTGAAAAGTTAATTAGCAAGTTTTATTATGCATGTTCCGAAGCGTGAACGAACATAACTGCAAGTTCAGCTCTCCCACGAACTCAAACCGAAACGAACCGACTCGTGTTGAGCTGATTTCAATCGATTGATTGGAAAAGTTTTTGCTGCACCCTGGCCTGGCTTGGCCCAGAAGACGTCCATTTTCGGTCGGATTATCACACTGAATGGGATCATGGTCTTGTTATGAACACGGTTCTAGTATGTAGCCGATGATACCGATCGGAGTGTGGTGAAAGTTTTTCTTAGCGGGAATTGTACAGGCAGTCGGGTCGGTTTGTTTGGATTTTTGATAGAACGCTGGATAGAGTGGTGGTTTTCAACGGGATTTGCTTGTATCAATCTGGGTTTTGATCAGATTACGTTCTGCTTTCACCGACGGACAGTGTCAATGTGAGCTGGAGGTGAAACAAAATGATAATTTCAGTTTGTTTATTTTACAGTGAATTGTGTGTTTGGATACACATGTGATATACTTAAGGGGACCCTCCCCTGGATTTGTCAAAAATAAGGCAAAGTTTGAATTTTTTTTGTGGTAGAATGAAAAGGCATATGAACTTCCGGTTTTGACGATTAAATTCGATTATTATTCAAGATTTCAAAAAGATAAAAATAAATTGTGAAAATTTAAAATGGCGGCTACAAAATGGTGGTTTGTGAGGATAATTTCTAGAAGTTCAGAAAGAGGCTTCTTCGAAAAAAAACTTCTCCGGTGGTCAGGCATAAACTTCTCAGAAGTATTGGGAGAAAGCAGTTCAAACAAGAAGAACTTTCAAAAATTCAGGACCAAACATTACCGAAGTTCAAGATCATACCTAATACCTTCTTGGACTCTTCTATAAGTTTGTTTGTTTGTAAACCAATCGGTCGTGATATTTATGTTCGCTGTTTTACGTTTATTGAAAATAAAAAATGAATTTTTCGGTCTCCCGTGTCCCGTTAACAGACTGTGAAGTGTTTTAGTGCGTTTGACCATTTGCGGAACATTCCGGTGTGTTGTTTTTATCACCTTCGCGAGTGGCTTGCGTTTTGTTTGTTTTGTACATAACAAAAGCCTACTACTCCCCACGCCAATTTTTTTCCGCTGAAGCGACATCTGCTTGTTAATATCGGAAAAACTCATTTGTATGCTATCACTTGTGTGCTTTACCTGATTGATAAAGACTACGCGTAGGCGCATCAGGATGGCGAAAACCTGTGGTAAATGCTCGGAAGTAATTACTGGAATCGATGTTGTTGTGTGTCGTGGTTACTGTGGAGCTTTCTTCCATATGAACGCATGATCAGGTGTAACACGGGCAATGCAATCGTACTTCACATCACACAGGAAAAATCTTTTGTGGATGTGCGATGGTTGTGCCGAGCTGTTCGAGAACTCTCATTTTCGCTCGATTTCAAACCAAGCCGATAAAAAGTCCCCTATCATCGCGCTAACATCTGCAATTGCTGATCTACGGACGGAAATTAAGCAGCTACACCCAAAGCCCACTATCAGTTCTTCGCCAGCAACAAATACACGTTGGCCTGTTATCGATCAGCGAAGAGGTATAAAACGCCCTCGTGTGATCGAGTCCAATGAGCGCGCTTCAGAAAGTTGCTGCGTGGGCACTAAAAATAAAACTCAGGACAATATTGTATCGGTTCCGATTTGCAAGAGTGAAATCGATCATCGGTTTTGGCTCTACATTTCAAAGATTTGTCCGGAGGTCACAGTCGAAGCAGTATGTGCGATGACAAAAGCCAACCTAAATATCGACATCAATCCAACCGTAGTATCGTGGGAAATGTGTTCCCGATCGCACTTTTTCTGCGTACTATCAGAATGTCAGGGGCTTGCACACAAAAATCTCTCAGCTACGTTTGGTACTGTCCAGCTGCGATTACGATGTGCTTATCTTCACGGAAACATAGCTCCGGGCAGATATTGACTGCAGAGAAATTTCGTCCGATTACGTTTTCCTCCGATGCGATCGTAATGCATTGACGAGTCAGCATATGCGGGGTGGTGGAGTGCTGATTGCGGTTAAAAACTCCCTCAAATGTAATTCTGTTTCGATGCTTAACTGCAATGAACGCGAACAAATCGAAGTTTGCATAAAGTTGCATTCTCGCTCGCTTTTTATAGTGGCTATCTATCTCCCGCCTAATTCGAGTACCGAGTTATATACTGCTCATGCAAGTGCGGTACAACTTGTTGCAGATCGTTTGACCGAGAATGACATAATTTTGTCTGTCGGTGACTTTAATCTTCCTATCTTGCGATGGCATCTCGATAAAGACATCAATGGATACATTCCTTCTAATGTCTCTACAGACACTGAGCTGGACTTCACAGAAGCAATGTTTACAAATGGCTTGAGGCAGGTTAATAGTTTCGTCAATACAAATGGAAAACTTTTGGACCTGGTATTTACCAATTTCCCGGAATATCTTGACGTAATTGCAACATCGTCTCCTCTGTTACCTATTGATAAACACCACGCACCAGTAGTTTTACTCCTTGACGATAGCGATGCGCTAACATTACTTGACAACCAAAATCAATGTTTTAAGTTTGACTATTCCGCATACGATTTTGACTTGGTAAACTCCATTTTAGTGGACATTGATTGGAGCAATTATTGAACGACGGTACCGTGGACCAGATGCTATCAGTTTTTTATGGATCTCTTAATGATGTTATCAATCGCCATGTTCCTCGAAAAAAAAACCTGCTTCGATCTCAGTTTTCAACCAACCGTGGTGGACACCCAATCTGCGTAACCGTCGCAACAATCTTCGTAAGATGCGTAACCGATATTTCATTACGAAACACGAGTCCTACAGAGCTAGACTACGCGAGCTTGAATCGGAGTATAAAGCCCTCCTTTCGGCAACGCATGAAAGCTATTTGATCAGGATTCAGACAACCGTCAAGCAAAACCCTTCTTGCTTCTGGAACTACATCAAGCAGCGGAAAGCTAGTCGCGGGGTTCCTGGTTCTGTCAACTTCAATGGAACTACCTCTCAATCTAGTTCAGAAGCAGCCAATCTCTTAGCCACATTTTTCGAAAGCGTGTTTAGTAAAGCTTCTCCCGTTCAACGTCGGAACTCCCTTGAACAGATACCGTCCTATGATTTTAGTTTGGCTCACATACAGTTTTCTACGAACGATGTTCAGAAAGCTCTTGAAGATCTCGACACAACGAAAGGACCCGGATAACCTACCTCCTGTATTTTTGAAGAATTGCGCCACTACTCTTGCCATGCCCATCGCTGCAGTTTTCAACCACTCACTCCAGGACAGAACATTCCCAATTGCATGGAAAACGGCGTCCATAGTACCGATCCATAAGTCTGGAAGTAACACTTGTGTCGTAAATTATCGTGGAGTATCCATACTTTGCACTCTCAGTAAGGTTTTCGAAAAACTAATTTACGCAGTACTATACAGAGCTGTTGCACCGATCATCTCCGTTGCTCAACATGGCTTTGTGAAGCACCGTTCTACAATATCGAACCTAATGTGCTACGTTTCAGGCGATATCACGTGAACTGGAAGCAAAGCGACTAGTGGATTCGGTTTATATCGACATTGCGAAAGCGTTTGATGCTGTACCGCACAATCTCATCATTGGAAAAAATGAGCCACCTAGGATTTCCATCATGGATCACTGAATGACTCTATTCGTACCTGTCTAATCGCGATGCTTTCGTAACTGTGAATTCAGTGCGTTCCAGGACATTCAACATACCATCTGGAGTACCCCAGGGCAGTGTTCTCGGCCCTCTTATTTTTATTATTTATGTGAATGACTTGTTTGAACTGCTTTCATCGTCAAAACTTTCATTCGCCGATGATCTGAAATTTTTCTGCGTGATTATTTCCCCCACCGATTGTGTTGTAGTTCAGGAGGATATAAACCGTTTGCTAACCTGGTGTGGTGACAACGGCATGCGCACAAACAACAAAAAGTGCCAAGTAATAACTTACACCCGCTGCAACAACGTTATTCTGCACCAGTATTATATGGGATCGGATTCTCTGGAACGTGCAAGTTCTATCTGTGATCTGGGTGTTACGATTGATTCGAAGCTGAGGTTCAATGAGCACATGAGCATCGTTATTGCTAAAGCATACACTGTACTTGGATTTATACGTCGTCATACTTCAGGCTTTACTGACGTTTATTGCCTTAAGACGCTTTTTTGCTCGCTAGTTCGCAGCATCTTAGAATACGCCTCACCGGTGTGGTCTCCATCGTACGTCACGCATACTCTTGCAATTGAGCGTGTTCAGAAAAGTTTCATGAGGTTTGTATTGCGTCGGCTCCCATGGAATGATCCAGTCAACCTTCCCGCTTATCCTGACCGATGTAAGTTGATTGATTTGGAAACCCTCTCAGCCAGGCGTATCAAACTGCAACGGCTGTTCATCTTCGACCTCATAATGGGCCATGTGGATTGTCCCGAACTCCTAGAACTAATACCGTGGAACACTCCTCCTCGTCGGTTCCGAAACTCCTCATTACTGGCAATTCCGTTTCACAGAACGAACTTCGAATTTAATAATTGTTTTAACTTGTGTTTGCGATCCTTTAACGATGTTTGTAACGAATTTGATTTTATTTTGTCTAAAAATGTGTTTGGTGCTAGAATTAGAGGTTTAGATTAAGTAATTCTAAGTAATCAGTCTGTACGACATAGTCGAAGATGGTGTACAATAAATAAATACTTACCAGAATTTCAGGACAGAACTTCCCAAGAATCTTATCAGAACAATGTTTGACACTTTTCCGAGGTTTTGGAGTTCTTCCCAGAAATTCATGATTGAACTTCCCAGAAGTTCTGAAAAAAAACTTCCCCAAATTTCAGCAGGGAACTTACCTATAATTTCTCAAAAAATCAGAAAAAAAAAATCCTCAGGACAATGCGTCGTAGAAGTTGAGGAAAGAACCTCTCTTAATTTCAAGAAATAACTTCTCAGAAGTTCCGGTAGAAATATCTCAAAAGGTTAGTTGGAACTTCCCAGAGATGGTAAGCAGCTTTTCCAAAGCTCAGGGAGAACATTTCAAAATTTCAGAATAAAGATTTCTCACAACTCTTTAGAGAGAACAAAGTGAAACATTCCAGGAGCATTGGGGGTGCTTATTTCTAATTTTAGCACGAATTTCCCAATAGATCCGCAACAATCTTCCCCAAAATTCTGGAGAAAACTTTCTAAAGTCCAGGAAGAAACCTCAAGAACAAATTTAGGGGAATTTTCCTAGAAATTTTTGAGACAGCTTTCCCAAAGTTTCAATATAATTTACCTCGCAGTTCAGGATGGGACCAATCAGTAGTTTGGAAAGAATAAGTTTAGGAAAAAATTTCCCCGAATAATGGAAGAAACTCATCAAAAAGGGCACTACCTGTAGGATCATGAAGGATTTTTTCAAAAAATTCAGTGAAGAACTCCTCAGAAGTTCACAAGAGGACTTCTCAGAAGTTCACAAGAGGACTTCTCAGAAGTTCCGAAGAGACCAAAAGTTTAGTTGGAGCTACCCAAAGTGCTAAAGAACTTCCTTAAAGTTTTGGATCGAGCATTCCAGCATTTCAGAATAAGAACTTCTCGAAGTTCAGGAAATCCCAGAACAGAAAATCAGGAAGAAACTTTCCAGAAGTATAGGGGAAACTTTCTAGTAGTTCCGGCAGGAGTTTCCCAGAAATTCAGGAACTAACTTCCCCGATGTTCAGGAGAAAACTCCAGAAAAGTTCAGAAGAGAACATCTTGGAACTTCATGAAAGAACTTCTCAGAAGTTCAGGAAGAAACTTCTAACAACATTTCAACAACATTTCAAACTTCCATCTTAAATTGGATATTAAATGTTTCCAAAATTGAATAAATCTATCTATGATTAAGTTTTTAGTGATTTGCAGCCCAACCCGCCGATATCACACTCTACTTTAGTGCCTGTATACATGCGTGCTACGACGCGGCTATTTGATAGAAAGAGGAGCGTGTGTAATATTATCACTACTTTGAGTGGCTGGACTTTTGGCTCTCCCATGAATTGTTCATTAGAGTAGATGGTCATACAATGACATGACCTAGCGACATCTATCATAAATCAGCTATCTCCAATGAATCGATAACATGAGATTAGGCCCTCACACCAGCGTCCAGGTACAAAATCTAGCCATGGAGAGGGGTTCACACCGTGTCCAATATATTCTCATACGCTTTTTCCTTGCATTGGTGTCGTGCAACTACTCAACACGCTTCACGTATGTGTTGGTGTAGTTTTGCACTATGTTTATACAAACGCTGTTAGGTAATGTCCGATTGTTTTCATTCCGTGTTTAACTAGAAATTGAGTCTTGAGTCGAGTAATTAGTACGAGACACTGAAGAAGTCTGCAGATTGTAGACGAAATACGCGTATCTGTCAAGATAAGCAAAGGTAGTTGGAATTAAATGGAAAATACTATTTTTTCTTTCCCATCCACATAATTTTAAACGCGATAAAAAAATACACCCAAAACAAAGTGTCGCATTTTTTCCGAGTCCAATCTTTAAAACTTGGACTCTTCAAGAATTTTGTAAAAGCGTTGGAAAAGAATGGACCTGCATTTGAATATCTGAAATCAGTATTTTCAAACATATCGTATGCAAAGATTGAGGAAGGTGTTTTCGTAAGTCCTCAAATAAAAATAAGATTGAGGACAAACATTTCTTCGCAGTTTTGGCTCCTGATGAGCAAGAAGCGTGGAAATCATTTCGACTGGTTGTTACGAATTTTCTATGAAATACCTAAAGTGCGGATCATGTTGAAGTTATTGAGAATTTGCTGGAAAACTATAATAAAATAGGTAATATTAAATCTAAAAGTAACCTATCAAGTTACCCATGTTTCATGTACATAGTTTATAACTCCTTGCTGTTCATGACTATAAGGTGTGAACATGTAATTGAAAATCCATTTCCTCCACTCACATTTGGATTTCTTCCCACCGAATTTTGACGACGAAAGTGATGAGCACGGTGAACGATACCTTCAACAAATGAAGTAAATAGAGCGACGAAATCAAGGCTTTTGGGACGAATCAATGGTGCGTGACTACTGTTGGTTTCTAGTTAGAGAAACCAAAACGACGAAGCTCAAGTTTGAACCATTTTTAAGTTTTAATAAACTTATTTTAAAGAAATTTGCCTAAAGTGCTCAAGAATGACAAAAAAACGGTGTGTGTGGTTTCTTTTTTTACTTGGTGATAAAGCTTTTACGCCGACTCATCACACGTTCGGTAGCCCGACTCCAGCTACCGAATTCGCCCATCGAGTGCCAGAGTGAGGGACTCTGAACAGAGAAGATGACTCTGAACCCTACTCCTCTAAACTCCACCAAGAGTCTGACGTTGCCTGTATCCCCCGGATTCCACTGGCAGTGACTACTTCGGGAGGAGGCTGTTGGAGGATTGCTTCAGGTTCCCTGGTGCCCCGACGACTCCTACGGACTCGCCGTACGGACGACCCCTACGGTGACTCACTACGGACTACTCAGAATAGTCCCCGACGGTGGATCCATCCTACTCCGACGAAGAGTTCCCCGGCGGTGGAAGTTCTTCCGAAACCGATGCAATCCGGGCAGATGTGTAGGTCAGTCCTGCGGTTCTGGTTGGAGGATGACTTCCAGTCCATAGGCGCCCCGACGACCAATTGCCGGTGCTTCTTCACGATCTACTCAGGCTAGTCCCCGGCAGTGGACCTAGCCTACTCCGACGGAGAATTTCCCGAAGACAAAAGTTTTCCCGAAACCGTTTTCTAGATGCTGATACGTGGTGCTCCGTCTAGTCCCCGGCGGTGGATCTAGCCTACTCCGGTCGCGCCCGATGGTGCACTTTTTGTTCTCTCATACACATGCTGGCGAGTATCCAAGTCGGTCATCGACTCAAAACCTGTACTGCTACGTCACTTGTCACTGCTCCTCTCGCCAACTTCGTTGCAATGCACACATAGTCTCAACGACTGTTCTGTTCACCGCGTCCCTTTTTTCTTCGTCAGCACACATTTTTTGAACAATGTTGTCCACGTTTACGTCGTCACCGACGATGGATCTCATGCTGTTTCGCACGTTCTCGAACCGCGGACATTCTAAGACAACGTGCTCAGGCGTTTCCTCTGTATAACCACACGCGGTGCAAGACGGCGATCTCGCGTGGCCGAATCTGTTCAGATACTCCTTGAAACAGCCATGAGCAGACAGAAACTGCTTCATGTGGAAATTTACATCACCGTGTGGTCTGTTCACCCACCTCGACAGGCATGGAATTAGCCGGTGCGTCTATCTGCCGTTATCAGCGTTGTCTCACTGCTGCTGCCATCTTAAAGTGTTAACTCGGGCAGTTCTTCGAACACCTCTTGTCCCCCGGTCTCTATAGCACTCACTATCTTCTTCTAGTAGAAGATTTATGGGGATCGTTCCAGCTATCACGTAGACTGCCTCTGACGAGATAGTTCGATACGCACTTGCCACCCGCATGGCCATCAGCCTAAACGTGCTGTTAAGCCGAGATCGGTTCCTTTCCGTCTGCAGTGCCGTCACCCACACAGGTCCCGTGTATCTGAGCACTGATGTGGACAAACTCGCCAGTAATCGCTTATTACTGCTGCTGATCGCTGAGTTGTTGGGCATGATCCGAGATAATGCCGAGAATATCTTTGCGGCCCTTTCACATGCGTAGTCTACGTGGCTATTTAAGTTTAGCCGATCATCTATCATCACTCCCAGGTGTCTGAGTTCACGGTAAGAGTCCATGATACACTCACCGACCGAGAGTTTCGCCTGCTGCCTTGGTTTCCGGTTACTTATCAGCCTCGGTCTTGTGATGAGCTAACGCCAGTTTCTTCTCACGCATCCAGTCTTCCACAGTATCTATCGCTTCCGTGGCGAGTACTTCTACTTTCTCTCGAAATTCGCCGACCACTAGGAGCACAACGTCATCTGCAAACCCGACAATCTTCACGCCTCTGGGTAGGCGAAGCCTTAAGACTCCGTCATACATAGCATTACCTCGGTCAGACCGAGGATGGAACCCCGTGGGACGCCCGCTGTGACGGTTGCACATCTTTTTTCGGTGTCCGTTTCGTATATCAGTGTCATGTTTTGGAAGTAGCTCCTCAGGACCCTACAGAGGTACTCGGGGGCTCTTACTCTGTGCAGCGAGTCGGCGATTGCAGCGCAACTAGCACTGTTGAAGGCATTTTTCACGTCCAGGGTGACCACTCTGCAGTAGCGGTTCCCTCTTCCCTTTTGCTTCTGCGCAGACTCCATAGCTTCCACGACCGTTCGGATAGCATCCACCGTAGATCTTTCTTTCCGGAAGCCGAACTGCATGTTGGACAGACCATCTAATTCCTCGGTGTATTTTGTAAGCCTGTTGAGGATTACTTTTTCAAGCACTTTGCCGTCTGTATCCAACAGGCATATCGGCCTATATGCTGAAGGATCTCCAGAAGGCTTGCCTGGTTTCGGTAATAACACCAGTTTTTGTCGCTTCCAGATATCTGGGAAGTTACCATCGTCGATGCACTTTTGCAACACGGTCCTGAACATGTCCGGATTTGTTAGGATTGCTGCTTTTAGAGCCACGTTGGGGAGTGTGTGTGTGTGTCACACCATGCGCAGGCCTAGGCACCGATGTGCTGAGTATACGCCGTACCCGCACCGGCGAGATGCTCCTGGAGCTGAAGAAGACAACAGCGCTAAAAGGCCCGGCGTATGGAGACCTGGCAAGACAGGCCTTAGGTGAGAGTGTGGAGGTACGCGCCCTCGTCTCACAGGTGACGATCCAGTGCAAAACCTTGATGAGATCACCGAGGTAGTTGAGATCTCCACTGCACTTAAGGTACAGTGGGGACCCACTCGGGACCCAGGTGGTAACCATGGGGTTAGCAGCAGTCGACGCGGCGCGGCGTTGAAAGTGGTGAAGGTGAAGGTTCCTATTTGCCAACTTAGCCAGATAATCGAGCGTAGAGGGGCGCTAGTCGCCCCAAAGGCCGCACTGAAGAGGGAGAGAAACACCAGCAAGCGAGTCTGCTTTGGGGGCCTGTGTCAGAAGGCCAATACGAATCCGTGGGGTGACGCCTAAGGAGTAGTAATGGCCAAAACCAGAAGATCGGCGGTTCCAACCAAGCGTTCATCAGAGCTCCTGCAGGTGATCGTTAGGGGACTCTTTTCGAGCCACGACCCGAGTCCATGGCCCCCCGCCGCCGTAGATTTGTCCCATGACCAGCGTTCCAGTATCCCAGACCTTAACGCTGTCATAGCGACGGAAGGGTGGACGGCACCACCGAACACCCGTGACCACGTGGGCATTGATAACGGCACAACGGGGGCCGGCGACGAGGCGACGGTGATGAACGACGAACTCATTGCGATAGCAAAGTCGCTAAAGGTGAACAAAGCGCCGGGACCTGATGGTATCCCGAACATGGCCACCAAGACGGCTATCTCTCTGGATCCCGAAATGTTCAGGGTGGTGATGCAAAAGTGTCTGGACGAAGGCGTCTTCCCGGACGCCTGGAAAATTCAGAACCTTGTGTTGCTACCAAAGACAGGGAAGCCACCAGGAGATCCATCGGCATATAGACCTATATGTCAGTTGGATACAGCGGGTAAGGTGCTCGAGAGGGTAATCCTCAACAGACTGACAACGTACTCGGAGGGTATAGGCGGTCTGTCTAGTAATCAGTTTGGCTTCCGCAAAGGGAAGTCGACGGTGGATGCCATTCTGTCCGTCACCAAGACGGCTGAGGTGGCAATCCAGCGCAAGAGGC
Organism: Aedes japonicus; assembly: GCA_034211315.2. NCBI lineage: Eukaryota > Metazoa > Arthropoda > Insecta > Diptera > Culicidae > Aedes > Aedes japonicus. The sequence continues at coordinate 82,324 of JASCZW010000191.1, read as the reverse complement.
GCGGAGTACGATACTGTGCAGTGGTCACCCTTGACGTCAGAAACGCATTCAATAGCGCCAGTTGGGTGGCTTTTGCCGAATCGCTCCAGCGCCTACAGGTTCCTGGGTACCTGTACAAGATTCTCGGAAGCTACTTCCAGAATCGCGTACTGGTAAACAATACAGAGGCAGGCCAGAAACGTGTCCAGATCACCGCAGGCGTCACACAATGCTCGATACTGAGTCCGGTGTTATTGAACACGATGTACGATGAGGTACTACGGCTTGAGTTTCCGAACGGGGTGAAGTTAATCGGGTTCGCAGACGACATCACCCTGGAGATATGTGGCGAATCCATCGAAGAGGTCGAGTTTACGGCCTCGCACTCCATCGGCATTGTGGAAAGATGGATGAGTTCCAGGCAGTTGGAGCTAGCCCACCATAAGACTGAGCCCAAGTAACAATTTTAGTTCTATTCCAGCCGTATAGCACTCCTCCTGGCTTTGTTGATGAAACTACATTCAAAACTGTTTTGTCCACCAACACCTTCTCATTGCATCTTTAAAGCCGAAATGTGTACAAAGTGGCCCACTCTATAGACGGTTGTGAAAAACAAATTAATAAAACCATTCGAAGACCATACACATTTTGAAAATGTTCTAGTCAAGGGTGTTATGACCACTTGAGAACCATCAAAAAACCTACTGGTCGCCATCAAAACCAGCATAGGGCCAAATGGCCACAACTGTCAAACTTCACGGCGATATCGTGGTTGGTTTTTGTTTTTCTGCTTTGTTCAATCCTCTGCTCTTCTGATTCATTCAAAAGTAAATAATGGCTAAGAAAAAAGTTCTAGTGTCGTTTGATAGCAAATTATCCAAAAAAAAATGAGTTTTTTTTTAAAGCGTATCCTGCATCAAATCATATGCGCATTTAATTTTATAGTTAATATTGGCACGATAAGAGCCGAAAATTAATGCGCCTCGGAAATTATGCGAGTTTACAACAATAAAAACAAAATTTGAAGAAATATATTCGATAAATTAATCATCTAAAAGTTGAGAAAAATCTCTTGAAAATTGTTGGAATTCAACAAGATTATCTAAAAGAATACCGAAGGGGGTCTTTGATCTACAGTTCATTTGTATTACATATAAAATGTGTTGTATTTATTTTTCCACATTTCAATTATTTTATATATTTCAATATGGCAATTGAAAGAAATCACAATTTTGCAAAAAAGCTTATTTATCTTAGCAATGGCTACTGTAATACTATCTGGTCATTTGGTAACTTTCCTCAATGCCAATTAACCGGTTAATGCATTTACTGGATACAAAATGATTTTAAAAAGCTTTTGAAACTGACCGTAATAAGATAATTTGAATGAGTCCTAAAACGACATTTCAAAACAGCATTTTACGAGTATATAAAGCAAAATAAAACCTTTGATAGGAGTAAAAAAAATTTAAGAAGTCAATATTTTAACTATAAGAAGCTGTGTAGGTTCTTATAAACCTGACTAACATTTGAAACCTATTGGCACCACTTGCTGCCATAATAAAACCAAATTTGTATCTAGTGGCTTTCATAAACCTTAATAATTAAAAATCGGAGCAACATGCGACGATCAGTGCAGGTAACTGGACAGTCGATTCGAAGAGGTCTTTGAGGTATCTTGGGGTCATGATCGACGGGAAACTGTCCTTTATCAGTTACGTCGATAAGGCCTGCAAGAAAGCCTCTATGGCTATATCGGCATTATCCCGCATGATGTCGAATAGTTCGGCGTAGCAAGGGAGTAAGGGTAAACCTCTGGTCAGTATCGCCCTGTCCAAACTTAGGTACGGCGGGCCGTCATGGATCACCGCCTTGAGTACCAAGAGCTACGTTAGTAAGCTAGAGAGTTCGCACAGTCTTATGTGCCTAAGAGTGGTTAGTGCATCCGAAACGATATCATGCGACGCGGTGTGCGTCCTAGCGGGGATGATGCCAATAGGCATGATCATAAAAGAGGACATGGAATGCTTCAAACAACGTGGAACAAGAGGTATTCGGAAGACCACTAGAACCGCATCCATGGTTAAGTGGCAAAGGGAATGGAACAACTCCACCAAAGGTCCGTGGACCCACCGACTAATCCCAGAATTAACCGGATGACCAGGGATTAGACGACACGGTGAAGTGAACTTCCACTTTACATAGATACTGTCAGGCCACGGCTGTTTTAAACAATACCTGCACAAATATGGGCATGCACAGTCCTCCGCAAGCAGTGATTGCGCGAGAGTTGAGAAAACCGCGGAACATGTGTTCTGCGCATGTCCTCGTTTTGATGGCGCGAGATCCGAGATGTGCCAGGACAGGGACATCTAGGACGCGGTATGCGTAGCAGCTTCCCAGATCGTTCTTGATTGCCAACAAAAATAGCCAAACGACCAACGGCAGGTCGCAGAGATCACCTAACTACTAAAGCCCTAAGTAGTTACACATAGTGGGTGCTAAACAAGCACAAAAGCCCCCTCCCCTAAGTAATACCGAAACGTGATTCCGGGGAGGGTCCAGGGCTTAAGGCACGGGTGGGTTTAAGGGTGGGTTTTTAGTGGGTTGAGGAGTTGGCACCCTCATCCCCATTTTGCGTCTTATGTTGTGTGAACTGCAAATCTCGCTACAGAACATTAGCTAAAATAGAGGGCTAGGTCCAATGCTCACCTAATTTTATAAATGTATCTGATTCTTTTTTTTTATCAGCGTTTCGATGGTGGTAGCCAAATTTAATTGGTGGTTGCGAACATAGTGAAAATTGAATTTTTCCGGTAAAATTTGTCTCAAATTTGTCTCATGTTAGATCAAATTTTGTTTTATGTTAGATTAAAGCTCCACTTTTTTCCTTTCTAGAAACATGCTGTTTAAAAGAGGTTTTAAGGCAAATTTAAAATATATGGTATGATAGGCATGACTGATGCCTAAAAAACGACGGCTACTGTTTCTCAAAACATACAACGTACCTATAATTTTTGGGGGCCTCTTTTCACTACTCCAAGGATGTTTTGGAGTGGTACAAGACGAATGGTGTCAATTTTATGCCGAAGGATCTTAACCCCCCAAACTCTCCAGCGTTGCGGCAAATTGAAAAATATTGGGCTATAATGAAGCACGAACTAATACATAAACAAACCCCCTCCCCCCATGTCATTTTGTATGGACCGTGAAAATTTTTTGTATGGATCGTCACGTTTTCCCAAAACCCCCCTACCCCATTACTGTGTGACATAATAAATGGACCTTCCCTAATGGGTTGAGAGACTCATTTTGGATGACGAGCTTAGAGTGATGCAATTTAATTGTGGACACCCTTTAAAAAGGTCATTCAACAATAGTGTATTATAGGGGTATGTGGATTATTACACTGTTTGATAGTAAATATTATAATATGCCGGCATTTATTTTATTTTTCAATTTTGAAAAGCGAAACTATTGAAAAAAAAAAACAATTTAAAAACATAATGCTCACAAGACAACACCATCCTTTTTCACCATGAAACATGCTAAGGGGCGAACACGAAATTATTGCGACACCGAAAATGTCATGCCAATTTTCTTATAATGTTTAGAATCAAACCAAAATTTTAGGGTAGTTTTATACATATATTTACTTCAAAAATCAAAAGAAAAAATAATCGATGGAGCCTTGAGTGTAAAATTGAACGCATTTTCGCTTGATGCCCTCCATCAAAGTCTTTACAGTGTCATCCGCTACCAGTTTCTCAGTTTTTTTTTTCCATTTTCTTAACATGTCCTTCTCGTCTTTGACTGTCTTCTTGCTCTTCCGATGTTCCCGCTTCATCATTGCCCAGTACTGCTCCACCGGGCGCAGCTCCGGACAGTTTGGTGGATTCATGTCCTTTGGAACAAAATGGACAGAATTGGCCTCATACCACTCCAGGACACTTTTAGAATAGTGGCATGATGCCAAATCTGGCCAAAATAGCGGAGCTTCGTCGTGCTGCCGCAAGAACGGCAAAAGGCGCTTCTCGAGGCACTCAGATTTGGAGATCTCGCCATTTACTGTGCCCTTTGTCACGAAAGGCTCACTCCTCAGTCCGCAAGAGCAGATGGAGATAAATTTGTCGTCCACATAGAACTTGCTCTTGCCGGTGAAAAACTCCAACCCCGGAATTTGCTTAAAATCGGCTTTTATATACGTTTCGTCGTCCATCACACAGCAGCCATATTTTGTCAGCATCTTCTCGTAGAGCTTCCGTACCCGAGTTTTAGCCGTCGATTGTTGCCACCCATCGCGGTTTGGGAAGTTCTGTACCTTGTAAAGGGTGTCCACGATGAAATTGCCACACTATGAAATTGCTCTAACTTTTTAACCGTTGCGTAGAATTTGATGAAAATTTGGGTGAATTTAGTTCATAGTGCATTATTTACATTCTGCAAGTTTTAAAGTCCTGTGATTAAAACTCGCGGAAATGGAGTCGAAAGAACAGCTCGTGCGTGATAAAATCTTGCACATTCATCACGAGAACAAGGATCTCTCGCATCGTTCCATCGCTAAAACGTTGGGAATCGCGAATTCCACGGTGTCGCGAGTGATTAAGCGGTTCGAGGAACGTTTGACCACCGATCGGAAGCCCAGAAGTGAAGGAAAAAGTATTCCGTACAACACCAAAAATCACAACCGCGTAGTTGGCGCCTTCAACCGAAATCCGAACGCCTCCGTTCGGGATATGGCTAAGAAGCTGCACCTAAGCCGAAGTTTTGTCCAGAAGGCCAAAACTTAGGCTAGGCTTCGAACGTTCAAGGTACAAAAGGCCCCTAATCGCGACGAGAAGCAGAACAAGTCCGCCAAAACCCGTGCAAGGAAGTTGTACCTCAACATGCTGACGAATGTTGAATGCTGCATCATGGACGACGAAACATATGTGAAGGCCGACTTCAAACAGATCCCCGGCAACCTGTTTTTCACGGCCAAGGATAAGTTCAGCGTTCCGGAGCATGTCCGCACTCAGAAGATGTCCAAATTAGCGAAGAAATTCCTGGTTTGGCAAGCCATCCGCACGTGCGGGAAGCGGAGTGCACCTTGCGTGACCCAGGACACGATGAACGGACAGGTGTACATAAAAGAGTGCCTCCAGAAGCGGCTGTTTCCTCTCCTGAAGGCCCACAACGTCCCAACAATCTTCTGGCCGGATTTGGCCTCATGCCACTACTCCAAGGACGTGCTGAAGTGGTATGCGGACAATAAGGTCAATTTCGTGCCGAAAATGTTCAACCCTCCCAACACTCCGGAGCTCCGCCCCATCGAGAAGTACTGGGCGATTATGAAGCAGCACCTTCTTAAACGACCTAAGGTAGTGAAGACAGTCGAGGAACTGAAGAAAGTATGGGTTTACATGCAAAAAACGGTTGATTCACAGGTTGTGCAGAATCTTATTGCCGTATGGACTGTAAATAAAATGCGAGTAAATTGGTAAAATGAAGTTTAATAGTTATTTCTCAATCCCTGAAAATTTTATGGCAATCGGATGAAAACTCGAATTTTGCGAATCAATTTTGTGTGTGGCAATTTCATCGTGGACACCCTTTATGTATGTAGTCCAGCTGTCTTCTTTGCATTCTGGATCTCTTCCGATCTTTTTAGCCAAATCACGGCTTGAGACGTTGGGATTTGCTTTAATCATCCGCTTCACCATTCCCTCCGTCTTTTTGTTCTCCGGTCCCGGTTTTCTTCCAGCTCCTTTGCCGTGGTCCAACTTCAACCGTTCCTGAAACATGCTTCAACACTCTGGTGACGGTTGAATGGTGAATGTTCAACATTTTTCCCAACTGCCTGTGCGACAGGTCAGGAAATTCCAGGTGTTTGGAAAGAATTTGTTCTCTCGACTCGCGTAGGTTCACCTCCATTTTCGTTGAATCGAAAACACGACTTCGAGTTTGACAGCATGTAAACAATACACATCAATGAGAAAGTGTGCAAAATTTGATTGATTTTTACCCAATGGTAAAAAAGTTATACCCTGTTGAATGTGTCGCAATAATTTCGTGTTCGCCCTTTTACAAAAAACAGATACCTTAACCAACGAACCAATCATTGATTTCTAGCATACAAAAATTGACATATATGTCATAATGGGAGCCCCTGTAACTGAAAATTAAGTGCTGTCACTTTGCATAAATGTCACTTTGTAAAACTGCAATCGAGAAAAAATAGTTTAGATTCATAAAAAATATGTTTGTGTTAGGAAGAACGCCTATTATCGATACAGTTGGAAAAAAACATGTTTTTTTTTAAATTAAAACCCTCTATTACATCAAGTCACATGGCATATATACTTGAAAAACCTGTATGCAGCAGTTCATCACTTAAATTCAATGCATGCAGTACAAGTCATGAAAACCTTTCGAGCGCCATTTTGACTTTTTTTTTTTTCAATCCAAAACTCAATCAAAAGTATGTGTCAAATCTAATAACTATCAGTCATAAGGTGAGACACATTCTTTTCATTGGGTTTGAAAATGGCATATATGTATCAAAATAATACGTTGCAAGGGAAACACAAATAGAATTCAGTTGATTTGATATGAAATATATGTGACGGTAACACATAGTGATTGAATCAATATTTTCATTATTTGATTTTTATCAGTGTAGAAACGTATTGGAGTGGAACGAAGCTATGCTTTTTGTCCCAAAATACATGAATCCTCCGAATTCTCGGAAACTTTCAGCCAATTAAAACATGAACACTAAGAATCCCTATCAAGATTGAGCTAGAATTGGAGAAAGTCCCAGCTGTTGTATAAATCTTAAACGATGGATTCAACAGAAAGGTTCGACATTATAAAACTATGTAAAAAAATCCGACAATAGAAACGGAACACTGCACCCAATACACCCTTTAATTGAATTTGTCTACCCTTCCTATAACTTTTTTCTTATCACAGCCATAGTCATTTCCTAAAAAGCCACACAATCTTGGTTTGTTCATCCAGCTTCCACACATCATTTGAATTCACAGTTTCTCCCAACAAAAAAGGCACTCGGGCATTATTGTAATCAATATATAATCGCATTCCATTTCATCCAGATCCACAACCCACCACATCATGAATTCACAACATGGCTCAGATATGAAGCACACACCTTAGCCGAATTTCATACACAATTTAGCCGTTCGGGTTAATGAATAATAAAAATTGAATTCATTCCGCTAGAGGTTACCATTAGATATCCTCCTAATGCCCAACGACAGCGTAAACGACAAACGATTGCTGTACCTTTTCTACCTTCGGAGCCCACTCAGTGCCGGATGAGCACTCGAGGGGATCGGTAGAAGGCATTTGCGTATTAGCGTGAATCGCGAACAAAGTGGATTCCGAATTTTGGGCAAGATGAAAGTTTTAGGAAAGGTATTTCCTCAAAATTTTATGCGGACTGTGCCCTGGCTAAATGATGCGCCGCGCCTCCTGCTCGCTGATTACTCGATTTTAATAGGCAATAACATTACGGGTTTTCATAAGGCGTAAAATCTCGTGCAAAGATCCATTTTTCTTCTGAGTCCACTGAATGTTACAATATTGCTAACTTGAACAAACAACCACTGCCACTGGACCCTATCGGAGCCACGACCGGAAAACCCGACCCTGCATGGCACCGCGCTCCAGCTGCTAATGAAAGTTTTGGCTCGAACGGTGGCTGGGATCCAGCTCTTAAATATCCCTACTTCGCACGCTCCAGTTACTCATGTACGGCAGGATTTATGAGGCGGTAAACGAGCTTTTCAGGAAAGTGCTTTTTGCATAAATGAGGGATTATGAGCGACGGGTACATCTACTACTCTACCCCTGATGAATGCAGTAGCTCAAGCTGCCTTGCCTCCTGGCCCCACGAATCCCACAAACACGTCGCGAAAGGATTAGTTCGCAATTATTTCTTCCTCCCGTGATGGGACGAATGTGATGCTCGGCGGGATCAGGATGTAACGCATGGGTGATTTTAGAGAGTGGAAATTGTAACTAATTTTATGAACCAATAACTTCCGCCACCCGACTAAACGACGATGGAGGCTTTGATCTGCGTCGTCGTGTCTGTTCTCTGTCGGAAAGGACATCATTCCACTCGATGAGTGCACTTAAAATTCATCGGCTCGTGACGGCTGCGGTATGGTGGGATTTTCGTATCTCTAACGCTGAAAAAAAAATGGCTGTGCAATGAATTTCGAACCGGTGGTTTTGTGAAATAATGATAGCTTGCAATTCGGAGTGTATAATCAAATAGCTTACGTGTTTTATGCTTTTCGAAGAACTTGATAAAGTTGGATAAATGCTTGTTGAAGAGTACTGTCAGTTAAACTGAAGTCCTTTGTTGGGAAAAACCGTAAAATATAGTCGTAAAGGGGAATAAGTTCAACTCACCGCTTCAACGCATGTAGTTGTGAGTAGAAAAGCCGTTAAATGGCATTTGATGATTTGGCATTTGAATAGAACTTATACATCATATCCTGAGGTTATTTAGATGCCAGAGCAGACTTCTCAACTCGAAGTCAGAGCAAGATTAGAGAAAGCCTCAGGCATGTTATTGGTGGTAAGAAGTTTGACGCGATAAGAGCGACTTCACCAGATAAGTGTGTTTCAATTAAAGGGGTAGTACACTCTGCAATTTTTCATAAACTGTTTTTTATTTTGCCATTAAAACTAAACGAGACAGCTCAAAGGGGTTTTACGCAAAGGTGGTGTAGAACACCGTAGCAATGTTTAATTAAATAATGTTATAATTATTTGTATAAATATTTCGTGACGGCCGCCATTTGTAAAATTATATTTGGCATGATGCTCTTCCTCTCATTGTTATGTTTTGTATTTTCCGTGCGTGGAATATTGATTATGATGTAGAAGGAGATGTTCGCTCATCTCCAATGTACGGTAGGTTGGAAATAGAATAGAAGTATTGAAAATTGAGCGAAAGGGCATGGGTACAGTAGTGCTGGAACCAAGGACGTTACCTTTGAATAACATCCCACTGCGGGGTAGGTCGAGGCACGGATGAATCCGCCACCTCAACAGGCAAAAGCAACGTGTTGGATCGCGCTCATGTACCACTGATAGCTTTGTGATAGTTTTTAGCGCACTCTGTTTTGATGCGCACCAGTAGGGACCAGTATCACAACGCTTCACGGTATTTCTCTCTGAGGTTTCTACGTTAGATATGACGAGAAAAAACTTGTGTGATCTCAGACGTTGCAAATCAACATAAACCCATAAAGAACATGGTTCCTCCCCCATGTGCGCATCAAAATAGAGTGCATACAAACTACCGGTGGTGCACTGCCTTGGCTGGGTTAACAGACTACCGCTAGGCGGTATGTTTACCTTCAGCGACTTTCCTATCGCAATGATTTCCTCGTTTGTAACGGTCGCCTCAGTAATAAGAGGCCAGGGGCTCTAGTCGGGGCTCGGAGAATGTCCCCTAATGACAAACTGCAGTTGCTCGGTTCGAGCTGTCGTGCCCTTAGTTTAATCCATTACCATCCGATAGGTGTCACCGCATAGTTTCACATTAGATTTCTAGCACAGACCTTCAGCAGGCTCGTCTACTGGCCCTTGTCTCTTTATTAAGTTCTGCCTTGGTGTTGGTGCACCACGCAACGCTCCATTGTTTCCGAGTCCGACCGTGCTCTTTGTATCCTTCTTCTAGCTGGAAGGCAGATTCTCCGGAGGTCGGCTGTCGTTGCTGTCCACCAATATTTTGATTTGACGTATATTTGACCTTCCTGGCCATGGCTGCATCGAACACTCATGTAAGTAGTGCTACGAGTTGATCACCGCAAGGGTCCTGGGTTACGTTCAATCTCTGTTCCCGCTCAAACACCTCTTTAAATACTTCTTTATCGAAGTACTACGGACAAACGGAGTGGTTGCTTCTCCCTCTGCGCGCTGACTGGTGCTGTGGATGATGCTATAGCGAACCGACAGGTAGTCGCCATGAGTGTAGCCATCCTCTGCTCTCCAGTTATTCAATAGCCCAGGGCTGCAGAATGTCAAGTCAATGATCAACTCCGCTCCGTTTCTATGGTAGGCACTTTTAGTACCTAAAGGGTGTCCACGATGAAATTGCCACACACAAAATTGATTCGCAAATTTCGAGTTTTCATCCGATTGCCATCAAATTTTCAGGGATTGAGAAACAACTATTAAACTTCATTTTACCATTTTATTCGTATTTTATTTAAAGTCCATACGCAAATGCCTGCACCTTGGCCTTAACCCCGGCCATAAGATTCTGCACAACCTGTGAATCAACCGTTTTTTGCATGTAAACCCATACTTTCTTCAGTTTCTCGACTGTCTTCACTACCTTAGGTCGTTTAAGAAGGTGCTGCTTCATAATCGCCCAGTACTTCTCGATGGGGCGGAGCTCCGGAGTGTTGGGAGGGTTGAACATTTTTGGCACGAAATTGACCTTATTGTCCGCATACCACTTCAGCACGTCCTTGAGTAGTGGCATGAGGCCAAATCCGGCCAGAAGATTGTTGGGACGTTGTGGGCCTTCAGGAGAGAAGCAGCCGCTTCTGGAGGCACTCTTTTATGTACACCTGTCCGTTCATCGTGTCCTGGGTCACGAAAGGTGCACTCCGCTTCCACACGTGCAGATGGCTTGCCAAACCAGGAATTTCTTCGCAAATTTGGACATCTTCTGAGTGCGGACATGCTCCGGAACGCTGAACTTATCCTTGGCCGTGAAAAACAGGTTGCCGGGGATCTGTTTGAAGTCGGCCTTCACATATGCTTCGTCGTCCATGATTCAGCATTCAACTTTCGTCAGCATGTTGAGGTACAACTTCCTGGCACGGGTTTTGACGGACTTGTTCTGCTTCTCGTCGCGATTAGGGACCTTTTGTACCTTTAACGTTCGAAGCCCAGCCTTAGTTTTGGCCTTCTGGACAAAACTTCGGCTTAGGTGCAGCTTCTTAGCCACATCCCGAACGGAGGCGTTCGGATTTCGGTTGAAGGCCCCAACTACGCGGTTGTGATTTTTGGTGTTGTACGGAATACTTTTTCCTTCACTTCTGGGCTTCCGATCGGTGGTCAACCGCTTAATCACTCGCGACACCGTGGAATTCGCGATTCCCAACGTTTTAGCGATGGAACGATGCGAGAGATCCTTGTTCTCGTGATGAATGCGCAAGATTTTATCACGCACGAGCTGTTCTTTCGACTCCATTTCCGCGAGTTTTGATCACAGGACTTTAAAACTTGCAGGATGTTAATAATGCACTATGAACTAAATCCACTCAAATTTTCATTAAATTCAACCGAACAGTTAAAAAGTTAGAGCAATTTCATACTGTGGCAATTTCATCGTGGACACCCTTTACACTCACTACCAAAAATAAGCCGAGCAAACCTACTGTTACATTGTCAATTATCAATATTTTCAGCTGAAACCTATAGAACACTATAAACAATGTATAGACCTTATGTGGTCAAAACTTTATGTTGATAAAATCTATAAATTTGAAGTTTTCATTACATATGTAAAAAAAGTCATTTTTGGACATACAAATTTAAAAAATCCGTATATCTGTGAAAAATTTAGATAACATATTTCAAATTTCATCATAGCCATAAATACATAGGAAATAATGTGGACGAAGAAACGGTTTTTTTTTTGCTACTGAGTGTACGTTGAGCAGGTCTACGTTGAGTCTGGCCAGGACCTCAAACAGAATCTGGACCCTTAGGTTGGTAAGGCGGCTGCCCCACACCAACGCCCAGGTGTTGAAGTCGCCCATTACTACCAACGAGCTACGGTTAGCCCCGTTGTCAAAGCGATCGACCATTTGTGAGAACTGATCAATCGACCATCTCGGTGGCACGTCCCAAGTACCACAGTAAGATCATAGTTAGTAGTAGTAACTTAATTATGACTTAGTAAGTCATATTTATGTTATCTCAACTGAATTGCAACAAGTGTGCTACTAGGAAACACTCCGTTCAATTTTGCGACCGCAAAAGCCCTCGTTTGAGATGGACACAACCTCCCGGATCAGGAACTTGTTCGTCATCCATAATACCATAATATTGGACCTATACGCAGCCCAATTTCCGTTACCTGCGAGGATGCGGTAGTGTGAGATATTATTGCGATGTCCTGACACAACCTCGCAGGGGTTTTGATTCAATTGCGTTATCCGCACAGTGTTTAGCTTTTGGTCTAACCTTGTAGGCCGGACACTCAGGGCCTCCTGTATCGTGCTTGTCGTCTGGTTTTCCAGAGCACGTCATGCATTTGGGGGTTCTTTACAGTCCCGGGCCTTGTGACCTTTTCTCCTTACATTCCCAAGATATATGCCCACGCTTCTTGGTCAACTCAAAAGCAGCACGCCATGGGCAGCTTGTGCAGACTCAATGGGTAAAGCAGACCACCCCGTTTGAGTTTTGCTCCTTTTAGAGCCAATGTCTGCGGCGGCAACTAGCAACCGTATTGTTGCCACTTCAGTCCAAAGTGAACCTTTTCGCAGCCGTATGGCTGTTGTTGCAACCTCGACCTCACACTGGGCCTTAATGGCTTCGCAAAAGTGTTGAACGAATACTTTGGTTGTGATGACCACCGGACCAAGGATGCCCAATGGATCGAAGAGTTTGAGACATCTCCGGAGACCCGATGCATTTCGTAATTGAATTATCGGAGAAGCGGTCTGGAACTCTAAAACGAAAGGTATCCGATTCGGGATGCTTCGGTAGCTGAATAAGCTGACGTAACGCTTGAATTTCGTCAACTGCAATAATCGACCGGTCGTCTTTCAGATTGTCTGGAATGTGTGACAAGACTTTGGATGAATTCGACGACCACTTTCGTAGCTCGAATCCTGCGAACGAGAGGATGTTTTGTACTCCCGAACACAGCTGCATTGCTTTTTTCGACGGTATTGACACCGCTGAGAAAATCAATCACGTAGAAATCTTTTCCGACTCAAGATGCAGTATCACCTTCACTTTTGAGTGATCACACGACAGCTGTTGCAGACACCGAGTTGCTGATCACGGAGCACATGCGGTGCTGTATGTCACCGTGGTATGTTCATGTAGACGAACGTGTGGATCAGTCCTACTTTGCCAGTAGTGGAGCTGCAGACACCCCATCATCGGGATGTATCTACATCTGGCGATACATCTTGGTCACATGGGCAACAAAAGCCACTTCGTACATGCAGAACCTAATTACAATCACAAATAATGTATCTCGAACATTTATTGAGAGAGATTCCGTAAAGAACTTGCTGGACCCATCGAAAACCACGCTACATTCGATGGTGGTGCTGCTCGGTTTGAGCACGGATGGTGGGGAAGCTAGAAAGACTGGGCATGGGCGATGTCTCGTGAAGGATCTACGGGAATCATGTGGCCAAGTGCAATGTATTCTGCCATGACATCAGAATACTGAGTTTTCAGATCGCAATCTTGGTGAGTCGCCATTGCATCCATTGAAATCTGCGAAGTGTCACCAAGTTGGTTCAAGACGTGCTCCATCTTCGGTAGGCGTACAACAAATCGGCCTGATTCGTCGCAGGTGGTGGTTTCATTAAAGTACCTTTCGCAAGCTAGTTCCTCTTTGGACAGTCAACGAATTTGAGCGCAGTTTTCAACTTCCCAGAATCAAGTCAAATATTGATCTAAATCATCGGCAGTACACAGGAGAGTGACATTTTCAGCACATTGGATGGCTGAAGCGATAGTGACAGGTCCGCTAACGACCCATCCTAGCACGGTACGTTGTAGAACAGGTTGATCTTCAGGACGACTGACAATCACTTGGAGTTGCCCTTCTTAGAGAATAGTGAAAAACAGTTGAGCACAGATAACTATGTCGATTTTTTGTGCCGAAGCGATATCAGGATCAGCCAAAACTATGTCAAGAGGGAGGTTTCATTGCAAAATATCGATCGATCTTGATGGACAATAGTTAGTGATTTTTGAGAGAGTGCTGAACGTAAATGTGTTAGAGTAGGTGAAATCGACAGAGCTGAAATCCGCGATAATATAATGGGTGCTGTTGAAACAAAACAAAATGACCCCCAATCACCGCCACAGCTCAAACAAATTTCCATAAATTCAATACCGGTCCACTCCACCACTCCATAATAAAAAAAAATGCTTACGCTAGTTATGTACTCACCGATTATCTAGCCAACCCAACACAACCTACTCACATAGGATGGAACAGGTTCTGACGCCCAAACCTGGAAACGACAGGGTCGGCTGGGTTTTCACGCGCAACCCGAAAAACAACGGCTGGGTATAACGTTCGCATTAAAGAAATGGACAAAAATTTCCAATTCTTCATTGGTTTACCTTCACCCGCATTGACGAAACTACCCATGCGGAATCAATCATCGTAGTCCATAAGTCAGCCGACAAAATTTGACAGCTCTATCAGTCGAACTCTAACCGTGATGGCAAAAACAGTGAAGCAACTCCGTTCAGAAGTGTGCAAAGAACGGCTACCCAACCGCGTCGAAAACGGACATCGTGCGGCACTTTGCGGACGCCGGATATACCCGTTCTGGCATATACTACATCTTGGCACTATTAGACAACAATCAGAGCATCGAAATAAAGCCCGGTTGCGGACGGCTGACGACCCTGAGTGACAAAAAGGATGCTGAAGAGGAAGACCTTGTCGAGCTGAAGAGGAAGTACCTTGTCGAACATGAACATACATGTCAGAAAGCGGAAGTCGCGTGCACTGGTTTCGGAGCTGCAGGCAATGACGCAGCGGCAGCGGCTAAAGAAGAGGGGCAACTGGATTTTCCCGGCGAATCGCAACGTGGCGGTAGTGATGGACGACGAGACTTCTCTCCCCCTGGATGGCAACGAATGGCAGGACACTACGTATTTCACTTCCATCACGAAGGAAGTGAGCTCCAAGGTGAAGTTCATTTCACACACCAATTTCCCCAAGAAGGTGCTGCTGTGGCTGACAATCAGCGAGAAGGGGATTTCAAAGCCGCTTTTTTCGCTCCGGACTGACCGTGAACATTCATCATGAAATACCATAAGGGCGACGACGCGGTGTTTTGGCTGGATCTGGCGTCGTCCCACTACTCGAAGCGAGTGTTGGAGGAGATGGAGCGGTTGAATGTCGAGGTGGTACCCAAGTCGGCGAACCCGCCCAACGTGTCCCAGCTGCGTCCCATCGAAAATTTCTGGGCCAACCTGAAGCGTAAGATCTACTCCAACAATTTTGTCGCGAAAACTGAGGAGGAATTGGTAAATAAAACGAATAAAGAACTCAAAAACATGCCTACACGCATGTTTTGGTCCGCCATAGCGAATGTTCCGGTGAACTGCAGGAAGGCCGCACGCATGGGCGTAGAATTTTTTTGCAAGTAAGCTTAAATAATTACCGTCTATTGAAAATGTTTCAAAAGCAGTAATCGGTCTTAGCTTTTTTTTATCACCATTCGAAAAAAAATTCCTTTTTTTAAGGCAAACGTCATGGAAGCCCCCCTTTCAAAAATAGGAAGGGTCTCAAGTCACCTAAAAATATGTCTAGTCTTCAAAAACCCTCTTATACTAAAAATGGTTCCACTTGCTTGATTAGTTCTTGAGTTATGCATAAATTTGTGTGTCACTTGTATGAGAGCCCCTCCTTTCACAATAGGGAGGGATCTTAAACTACTATTGAAACTTGTCTTGCCTTCAAGAACTCTCACATGCTAAATTTGGTTTCTTTGGCTTGATTAGTTCTCGAGTTATACTGAAATTTGTGTTTCATTTGTATGGAAGATATCGGGAGATAGACCGTATCGCTAACATAGGAACGCGAGAACTGCGACGTCTTGACTGAGCTAGGCGTCTGGCCGGGTGCGATGACGGTAAACTCGGTTGATTAGACATATTGCTCGAAAATGACGTTTGATGCGAAGCACTGAAAGCCGAAGAACCATCAAGAAACGAATCGTTCGAAAAAGCAGCGTACTTGCCTGTTGTATGGGTTTGGAAGATCCCGTCTCCCAACTCAAACGCAGGGCCGGAACGGCTGTTGTTCGCTGGAGGGATGGGCTCGACTACAATGAGAGGTATAGGGACTCGACCACGGGAAGAATGACTACAATGAGAGGTATAGGGACTCGACCACGGGAAGAATGATTTGTTTGTGAACCGCAAGTTTGTTCTTGGTCAATAGAGTGGACTTTCTGTTGATCAGCGGATACAGGGATCTTAATAAGGTTCTACACTTGTTTGATGTTTTATCAACATGTGATCGGAACAACAACTTGCTATCTAGGGTGAGGCCGAGGTAGACTACTTCCTCGGACCAATCGATCGGAGTGTTACAGAGGTGTACCTTGACATCTCGAGGCGGAATAAGTCGAGGTGACTTCGAATGCGAAAACAGAATCGTCTGGGTTTTAGCTGCATTGACACAAATCTTCCAGCTTTTGAAGTAATCGGACAGAAGCCCTCCTGAAGTTTTCTTTTCAGAGCACGTATCACTCGACCCTTGTAGATGATGGAAGTGTCGTCCGCAAACATCGACAAAATTCCACCACCCGGAAGGTGAAGAACATCTGACGTGAAGATGTTGAATAGGATAGGGCCTAAGAGGCTACCCTGGGGAACACCAGCATCAACGTTAAACGTTTCAGAATGGGAATTGTTCAGAAAAACCCAGAATGATCTGACCAATAGATAGATCTTGATGATCTTAACAAGATATATAGGGAAGTTGTATCGATGCAGCTTAAACACCAGACCATCATGCCAGACATTTACCAACGCCTTTTCGACGTCCGTGACACCCGTGACAACAACAGGAGCCACCCGCACTGACGTTCAATCGCGAACAATGTTCTTTCCCGTCAACTAAATCCCTCCTGTTCAGTACGACCAAATCAGTTTGCTTGTTAAAGAGTTTGTTGGGTTGAATATTTATCTTGGGCTGTTTGAAATTTCAATCATTCTAAAGAAATCAAATAATTTTGAGAAAGTGAAATGCCGCAGCATATGGCTGCAAGTATTCGGTTCCATAGTTATCTGCAACGCGTTAAAGATTGTTGCCCTCAACCATCGTAGAAAATACAACCGGGGCCGAATCATTATTTAAGCCAAACGGGTCTTTTCAGGGCCACCAAATGCTTACTTAGGAGTTAACAATAGAATTTCTTACATATTTACTTCCCAATGCTGGTCTATCGTTTAATTAGCACTATTTCGACCTAAACTCCTATCAGCAATAATAGACTCTGAATCCCCAAACAGACCACAACCATCTACAAGGCAATAAGGATAACGATTTCCTAGTGGTCGATCATATCAACAGAATATGCTATTATGGTAAATTCTCGGTTCACTATCTCGGAAGCCAAACAGTTCCAGCAGCAGGGTTCGGAAGAAGAAAACGTATAGCACCTCATCTACCGGGCGCTGAAGCATTTGAACCGATCCTGTCGTTTCCTCTAAAGCTATAAGCATTATGAACAGCTTCGTAAATGGCATTTCCGAACGGATTGAAAGCGTTGCTGCCCGACAGACTTAAATCAATTGGCGGATGGCCCTGACCTCTTTAGAAATTCAAACTGCTCTTCGATCAAGCTGCCGGGAGAGCTAGCTAAACACGAGGTTTCCGAGCGAACCGAAACCGTCGCCAAGTAAACCAGCTTCATGACGAAATGAGGTGGTGGCAGTAGCTGTTCCCTTGAACTCAAAATGGCCCTTTTCAGAACCTACAAAACAACGGGAAAAGAGAGTTGACATGTGTTTGGGAATGCTAGAGGCTCGGTTTCGGGGTGGTCAATTGTGAAAAACATCTTTAGTTTGCCGAAGCCATAATGTTTTTGACATTTGCACTTTTAGCAGTGTTGTACACACATAGGCCTAGTAGAAGCCGTATGCAATTGGAGTTGAATGAAACTAGCTTCTTGAGTAAAAGTTTCCCAAATGAACAAAACTCATTCGCACTGCAAGGTATATTACTTGATATAGAGTATCTTGATATCATATGTCATACATATTATTTCCAGTGAAAGCAAGATGAATGAATTTAAATACCAAGACAGGCTATATCAACTTATAAAGGTTGTAGTGCGAACGTTTACTGTATGGGAATTCGATTTGGAAGGAAACCAATTTCGGCCACTCTTTAAACAATCAAGTGATCTAGATTGCACATTGCTTCGTAGTCCTACGTCAACTTTGCGTACAACCCCATTGGGTGTCCCTTCTAGTTTTTTCATTAGGGCGAATCTGCAATTGAGAGACTCTCTTTGATTACTTTCTCTTTCATTCATATTCCATTCAGTGTTACGTTTTTCATTCAACTATTTGTAGAGTATGGTAGCCAGCACTGTAGTGTTTCTATCTGTACTAAAGAATCCCTCAAAAGATTTATAATGGCGCTGTAATAAATGAAAGAGAGCGAGAGAGGAGAGAGCCTCTCATTGTTAGATTCGCCTTTTTGAAAAAAAAAACCCCTAAATTTGTTGTTTCTGGAAACCACCTTTGGGTATGCAACACTGCAACGTAGGAAACACAGGTAGCTGGCACCCCTATCTTATTGCCTTTGTCTTGAAAAGAGCTAACATCGCGGCGGGCCCAGAATCATGGGCCCCACTGACAGCTGTTGAATTCAGCTAAAATTTGTAAACAAATCATACGAAGACGGATCCAATGTTGGCTTCGAAAACATGGCGGCACGTCAGCTACCTGAGGAAACAGCACAACGGGGACGGGTTAAGCTCGATGTATGTAACAATGGGTTTGTTGTTCGTCAGCAGATAATGGGTTGGGAAGTGACGGAGTTGTGGTTAGGCGGCAAATGACACAGCACATATAACGTTTAAATCGACTTTTGCACGATTATGCACCAGACGAAAAATAAAACTTTCTTCCGCAACGGACGGTAAAATAACGAATTGGATGACACTGAATACCCCACATAAACACTAATGTCGTTTTCGGTAATTGCCAGTGCTGAACTGGGTTCGCCCTACACGCTAAGCTCAGTTTACCCATAATCGCATAAAAGTGCACACACTCATATATGGGTAAAGTTGACTTTACCCATATTTGAGTAAATTTGCATGGAAAAAAATACTCAAATATGGGTAAGTAGTAACGTACCCATAAATGGGTATGTGCACTTTTCGCTATTATGAGTATTCTTTACCCATATATAGGTAAACTGATCTTAGCGTGTAGGTCCGCCCTAATAGCTGTCAAAACGTTTTTTATTCAATCGGGTCGGATCTGGATCCGCACTGGATCCGACCCAACACCGATGAGGTTCGCTCTCAACTTTTTTCGAGGTCCAACCTGGATTCACCAATACACAAACATGAACTGTCAAAATAAAAGGTATATGAATCCTAGAGGGTTTGAGCTGTTTAGTGGAATACCTGTAATCTAGAAATTAGAAGAAGAATTAGTATCTTCCATTTTAATTCCAACTACCTTTGCTTATATTCGACAGATACGCGTATCTCGTCTACATATGTGCAGACTTCTTCAGTGTCTCGTACTAATAACTCGACTAGTCTAGTTATTGGTACGAGACATCTGCAATTGTGGGCGAATACGCGTATCTGTCGAAGATAAGCAAGTCGAAGTTGAATGCGAAGATACCAATTCTTCTTCTATTTCTAGTTAAAAGGTATATGTTTGTTTATGTTTATGTTTTGCACTAACACCATCATACTGACTCGACTCTGAATTCGTTTTCGTTCGGTAATTGCGAGTCAGAGTCAGACCTGACCCAGGTTTAAAACCGAAAACGACATAATTAAACACGGGTAAAAACACTTTTTAATAGCAAAGTAAAAGTAAGGCTTACTATCGTTTCGAAAAAAAAAATCAATCGTGGCAATTAGTGGCAGATAGTAGATTAGGTTGGTTGCTGGCGGTAGCAAGCAAGTGGCAGCTATTGATATTGCAGTCGGTTTACACAGCCAGTGGATATTGCTTAGTCTGCCAGTTTTGTTTAATTTTCTAAGATTTTTCCATGCACGTTTGCTTGATCTGCACTGCATATAATTCATTATTTCTAGTATCACCTATTTTGTGAATAATGGTGATTCTTGTGAATGAGTTCCTTATCCAATTTTAGGCAAATTTCAAAAGTTATAAAAAGTTGACTTCCATAATTTTTCTCACACTTAATGCATAGGGTTTCATGGCTCTTTAGATTGAATAAAATGTAGGAGAAACTTATTATTGCAATGATATCAATTTCTGCACATCAACAAGGAGTCCTACGTCAACTTTGCAGTTATGTCACTGACATAGCTCAGCCTTTTATTTTCTCTCAGGAATCTATGAACTCATGCAATCAACAATACACACACACACACACATTTGGCGAACGGCTTTTTGCCTTTTTCGTGCAATAAATTGTTTTTTAAGGGTAATGAAAATCTTTTTTTGATTTGCCATTTCCCTTTTATAGATTTTTCAAGATGGTTAATTTTTTTCCGTCATACTGGCAACTGGTTGCAACTGGCTTGAAATTACTTTAACGCACCTCATATTAGTTACAAATAATAATTGTAGAAACATATAACCTGTTTGTGTGCTTATTGTTATAAATAACGATGAAAGCTTGATTCCACACACAAAAGTCACCATTCGTTCCGGTTTTAGGAAATAAGAAGGTGAAAAGTGCCGATGGAGTGCAATAAACTTTTATAGAGCGAGACGAAAATAATAGAAAAAAAGATTTTCATTTGGCCTCCTAATGGGAATCGGTCACGATACCGGTCCGTTGTGGCAGCAGTGGCGTTGAGTGCTTTTCTTGGCTGGATACAATTTTTAAACAAACTTACAACACACACGAACTATACGACGACGACAACGGAATGGTAGGTGGAAGAAGAATGCACAAGTGTGTAAAGGGGCTCCGGCGAGGGTGGAGGAAATAAGGCGACGAAATGATCAGAACTGTTTCTTAATCTCTAGACATATCGAACCTTCCCACCACCGCCGTTGTTGAAACGACCAAAACTGTCGAGAATCGCTACTTTATTGGCTGATAATTGGTGCAATATGTCAAAGTGCAGAAGGTCGCCCATCCCAGCAGGGTCGTTTGCGTCCGAAAGGTGGTGATTATTGCGTCGACAACAACGCGACCGGCTGCTGCCTTTGCTCCGTTGACAACATAGTTTCACCCACACTCCCGAGTCGCGGTCACATCACTGACTGGCAACGGTGCTTCCCCCTAATAAGGTCAACCTGGCAGGTATAGTGATTGAATTAATTGCAAGCGCGCGCGCCGGGAATCGGCATCGTAATGTCATCCATTTGACAGAAATGGCACGCCACCAGTTCAGCTTGATTTGGCTCGACCATTCCTCAGCCATCCTAGTCAGCCTAAAAGGGTAGGTGGTTTGATTTCAATGGGTGTCGTTTAGGTGCACGGTTTGCCGATAAATGGGCATAGAATATGCATTAGATGATATGCGGAAATGGCGTTGGCGATATTTATAGCTTTTGGTTATTTGTTTACTTTTGCATCTGGAATTAGTGCTAGTTGAGTTGCGTAATTTAAAAGCATATTATGGTGATTGATGTCTAAATTAAACATCAGTACAATTTTCCATGAGAACCATATCGTGGTGAAGTTTTTCAACCGAACGAGGCAACAATTTTTGTAATTTCACCGGATTTACTGTACAAAATCCGAAAACCATGGCGGGATGAGCCTATTCAAAACTGCTACGCCCCATTTTAACCTCATTAATCAGGTTAGTCTATCCTTTCTACCATTTATGGTATATCATTAAGCTAAACACGGTTGGACCGGACAAACATTTTCGCGCTTGATTACCGGCGTCATGACATCGAAATAAATTAAACACCCGCGATAGTTATCCGAGGGAACAAAAAAAAAAGGCTCGCATTTGACCCAATCTCCTGCCATCCTAAGCGCGGTTGCAATAAAAACCATCCAGTGCCATAACGTCGGTTTCCACCAATGTCCCGCTCTGACAGATGCCAGGAATGAATTTTTGTGCCATCCTCAGCGTAACGAGGTGTGCATTTTTTTCCCCACTAGTGATGGCTTCCCGCGAATCAGTTTCCGTCATAATTATTGCACGAGCCAATTAGAGTAAATTCTCGTCTCATTTTAGTCAAAACTAATAATGGACACCATTCCATTCGGTTCCGAGTAGTGACGCAGGATAGTGCAATAAAATTAACCATTTCGAATAACAACCAAAATTAGAGATCCCCTAGCATATTTCCGCGTTATCTATGGATCGGTGCGATACGGACCGTCTTCTTCTTCTTTTGGTTCTTTTAGTGGTCTCGACGATCCATGAGCGGGCACTTGGTCGGCTCTGAACTTGCCTTTTGTTTGGCACGTACAATGATTTCAACCTTTAACCGCCGACCACATCGAACCTGCCACCAAGGTTCGATAATACCGAACAATTACCCGCTGGGTTATCTGGCTGGTGGCACGTTCAAAAATTCAATCGTTTCCAAACGATTTCCTAGCCGAAATGGAGTATTGGTTGGTCGGATGCAGCTGTAGGAACGGAGACCAGCTCGCTACGTGCACCAGCTGCCACTTTATAACTGCTGCTGGCTGGCCAACTGTAGACCACACTCGCAAGAGCGCGCCAGGGATTCATAATTTATCTGCTTTAATAGTGCCGGTCTGCTTCTGGGGTTGGCCAATGTGCACCATCTGGAAAATTATATTTACCAATAATATTTTGCCAAACCGACAAACAACCCCCGCTGCACGCACGATCGCTAATTTCATGCAAAAACATCAAAAATTTGCGATATCGCGGTGAGCCGTTTACGTTCTGTGTTGATAGGAATGGCAAGCGGGTTGATACAAAATTTGTCGAAGCCGTAGTCGTCGTTTGTTGGCGAGTTAATGGCACTGATGCTGCCGTGTAATAAACTGGATGAACCCATTTTAGTTTTGGTTGACCACTCCGATGTTGGTGCAAATGGATCCATTTGTTTTATCGATCTGTATCGCTGGCCAATTGAACGTTTATCGTTATGAGTTGCACGTATTTTAAAGTGATTTAAAGTTCTGTAGTGAGCCCGAAATAATATTCCCGTAGAAAATATGATTGTTTTAGTAACTATGGATAGGAACTTGCCGATTCCCGTAGCGTGCGAGTGAGCCTTAAGTTTACGGCAAGAGTGGGATGCCAATTGAAAATCTAAATTCAAGCAACCGTCACGAAATATCGTGCTTATAACTGACTAAATGCTCGAAAGATTTTCAAGATGTTTACATCAATCGATTAGATATCTTTTGCGTATTATTTTTTCGTATCAATTCAACTAAAGCCTGTCCATGTTAAATTTCGGACACTTTTCTTGCAGTGTAGATTTTGAATTATTTCACGGATCGCTGAAACGTTTCACTTATATGACAGCTGAAACTTGCCACAACAAGCTTACATTCTTGTTACATTCATTAAAATGGCGTCGAATCAAGTGGAAGTGCGCAAACGCATATTGTACTAACGGCAGCAAAATCGGAATTTATCGGTACGCGATCTTGCCAAGAAACTAGAACTACCGAAAGTACCATGTTTTGTGTTTGCAAATCATTTGACCAGCGTTTGACTGTGGATCGGAAGGTTGGAATTTGAACAAATCGAAAAGTTTGCTCCCGACAAATGAACAAGAAGGTGGTAGTAAAATCCCAATCTCTCTGTGTGAAATGTGGCGCGCAAAGTTGGGAAGTTAAAATCATACTTAAAAAAAATGAAGCAGAGGCAAGGCGTACAAAGGCAAGGCGGAAAAGGTGCCCAACATGCAAAATTTCACTGCAAACAATTGTGCTAGGAGCTCTGCACACATTTTTTGCAAACATTTTCTTGATACAATGGCTTTTTATACCGCAATGCACAGGAACGCAGTTTTAAAGCATTTCTGGACAAAAAAGGTGTCCAAATTCTCGAAGAAGTATTTGATTTGGCAGGCCATTTGTAGTGGTGGTCGAAAATCTAAAAGTTTCGTCTCTACCGGCACTATGAATAAGTATCATTGGCGTAGCTACTGTTGGTGCCTAGGGAGCCAGGCCTCCTCCAATATTCTGTAGGCCCCCTCCAGGATGTTTCCCTAATATATTTCTAATTTGGAATAAAACACTATTCATAGTCTCTACGGAATTGTACGGATTTTTTCCAAGTATAAGTTGTTTTTGTTCTTTGCTCCCTTCAGAAATAGCTTGAACGAGTAAAATCCCAAACGTAATGTGGGCGGAAACGGAAACGGCAAGTTTGACAGTTGTCGCAAGTGATATCGATGTGTCCAATTGGAATCAACTTGGATCTAATTAGTTTTCTATCCAACAACCAGGTATAGTCAGATTAGCCGCTGCCATTGCCGTTCCGCTTCGGTTATCACTGCGTTCGAACCTTAACTATTTCGGCCGGAATAAAGTGCGTATACCCTCTTCCCCACTCTATTCACTTACCCCACTGTACCGTATATGGTGTATGATATACCGATAAAACCATAGTTAACAACAATTAGATCTATAGAAATTCCAATATATCAGCATTACATCCGCTTCGCTCGAAATTTGCGTCTGTAAAAAAAAACTTTTTTATTTCTTTTTCGTGGTGTTAACGAACAAATTGATAAGCTGATCCATAAATGGTTAAATGTAGTTTAAAACTCAATAATGTATTGAGTTAGTATGCTAAATATTCGCAATCGCCGCATATCATAACTAGACGTTATCTAGACATGGGCGTTGCCAGGATTTAAATTAAGGGGCGGGGGACTTTTTTTCACTGTATGACAACCGAAAGCCGCCATATTGAATTTCAAAACTGTATTGGCCTTCGATTCCTGGTCTAGAGACATTATCCTAATTCAAAACTATTGCATATCGGTATTTAGTTTTACAATTTTTCGCCGAAAAGCATTTCCCGGAATTTATTTCTCAGAGGCCATTTTCTAGAGGTCATTTTTCAGAGGCCATTTCTCGGAGGCCACTACCCGGAATTTTCCACAACGGATCTCTGCCCTGATCTTTTTCTGAAAATGTATGTATCTGAAATCAAACCCTTTCCTAGAAACCTTTTTTTTCAGAGCCGATATCCGGTCCTTCTTTTTTTCGAGAAATTGATTGTTCTCCGGGAACTATTTTTCTGATGCTTTATCTTAGATGCTATTTCCCAGAGGCCATTTTGCGTATGGACCAATTTTCTAGAGCAGATCTTTGTCCTGCTTGTTTTCGGGAAATAATTATTTTTCTGAAACCATTTCCTAGAGCCCATTCAGAAGGCGTCATTCTCCTGGGTTGATATTTGTCCTTATTTTCTTTCGGGATTTTATTGATTTCCCGTATTTTTTCAGATGCTATTTCCCAAAGTCCATTTTCCAGAGGCTATTTTCCAGAGATAATTTCCTAGAGGTAATTTCCCAGAGGTAATTCTCCAGACGCCATTTCCCGGAATGACTATTTTTTTCGGGAGATGATTCCGTTTCTTCTCCATGGCTACGCTTATGAACCTAGATATTGCTTTTAGTACAAGAGTTTACCAGATCAAAATCGAAATTAGAACGCCCCCATAGGAATTCACAATCAGGCATGTGCACTAAACTAGTATATCGCGGTGTTTTGTTTTGCAAAAAGTTGAATTCCATTTACTACTTTTTGTTCAAGACTGATAACTAAAAAAATAGCGACAATAAACACAGTAGAGCCTGTGAAGCTTAAACGTAAGATTTGAAACACATTTTTTATGTACTGATTTTATTATTCAAGAAGGTTTTACTACAATAAGTTTTGTTTAAAGACGCATTTTAGAATTCACGATATAATTTTCTCTTGTACGAAAAATTAGGTAGAGTACAGATTCTCTAGATTGATTAAACGTATCGAAGCAAACGAATGTTCATTAGCAAAATATAGAGCTAGAAGTTCATTCATTACCGATAATATTTTCAAAAATGTAGTTTTAGAAGTAAGGTAAACATATAATCAGGTAAATTTCTGAAATCATAATAGTTGTTAGTGTTGACTTCAGTAACACTAGTTGCCTACATAGACTGCATAATGGGCCGTGCTTTATCCCGAAAGGGTAATTGTTATTATTGAACTAATCACAACACAGTATTGATGAAATGCATACAGTAATTTAAAAGTAATTTCTGGAGAAGACTTCAGAACTGTCAACATAGACAGTATTATATACGACGTTTCCAGGAATTTTTCGAAATAGTTATATAATAGTCTACTTAGACATCTTTATTCAAAGTTTTTGGGTGCAATATTGTAGGAATGGGGAGTAAGATATTCTACAACATTTATAAAATACGAAGACAGAATATCTAATACTTCAAATGATTCTCAAGCGGTTGACATATGCTAGTGTGACCATGGTATTCTTCCTAGTAATGGGAAATGTTGACAATAAGCGGACATGCAGTTCCACTCAAAAAAAAAAAAAAATCAGTACATATCCTACTCACAACGCTACCAATGAAATGAAATGAACATTATTGTTCATGATATTTTATGTATTATAATTAACTGAATTTGATGATAACAAAAAACCTTCTAACATGGTGAATCTGATGCCATTTTGAAGACTGTACTTGAAAATTTATATACTCAGCACAGCTCAATATAGTAGATACATTTGATAATTTCACCTATACTGTAGTTCTTTTGCCATACTTTCAAAATATGTCGAAAAAATTCCATGGAATTTCGATGCCCTGACTTACTATCAATGTCAATCCAATTCTTAAGTTTTACTTCATATTACCCATGGATGTTTCTTTTGAACTACCGTGATGTTCCAAGAAGGTTTTTGATGAAATAATCCTCGGAAATAAGATATTTAGCTCGATTAAACCTATAAATTTTTGGAGTTGTGAAGGAATCAGTATCACCCGACACAATTTTAAAGATATTTAAAACGCGTAATCCAAACCAATCAAAATTTTGATATAAATTAAAAATGGTCATTGACACAATGTATTTCTTCGTAGTTTTGAGATTGTTTGTACTTGACTATCTATAGATTCAGGTCTATTCTCCGCCTCGTATGAGTTGAGACGCCTCAGGAGAATTGAATAAGGTGACTGCATTCTCCATTTGATCCACACGCAATAGTACGAGGTATATATTCACCACACTCGATTATTTTAAGGCATCTCGACTCACCGAAGGGCAGAATAGACCTTATTATTCGAATCAACCAGTTCTGATTCATCAATAAAAAGAACCTGTCCCCAACAATTACGCTACTTTCATCGCTCTTTTCAATATTCCTATAAACGCAAAATATCCTTCGGACTGGCCCCCTCCAGACCCCACGCCCCCAGATAAGTTGTCTAGCTCCGCCAATGATAAGGATGTGTACGAGAACGAATGTCTACAAAAGCGGTTGCTACAGTTTATCAGAAACCACGACTCTCCAGTCTGTTTTGGCCTGATTTGGCCGCTTATCACTAAATCCGTCTTGAAATGGCATAAGGTACAAGAGGTCAAATTCGTGCCAAAAAGAGCCTATCAACCAAACTGTCCAGAACTTCGCCCAATAGAGAAGTGATGGGCACTAGTTCAGCGAAAACTCTTCGAAACTAAGAAGAAAGCAAATCGCACCGATGATTTAAAGAGACGATGGAGCATCGTCACGGCGGGCGTATCCGAGCATACCATACAGAACCTGATGGCGGATGTACCACAGAAAGTTCGAGAATTTAACAGAAAGATGGATTAACATCTTAACCAACTATTTTCAACGTAGATATAAATCTATTATTGTGAAAAAAAAAAACAAATAGTAAACAACCTCCATCACGGGATCGCAGTAGTTTTTGAGTCGTTTGCTTTGGAAAATGATAAAGTCTATCATTAAATATGGTGGCCAAATAAGGACTCTTTTCTGATTCAATGACACGAAGAATGGTTTAGGTACTTTTGCCACTTTGTGTAGTTATCACCTATATGTTTTCGTAGCACGTTTTGAATGTGTGAAGTTGTAAGCACAAACCAGCAGGCTAAGCATTGAAAGTGTACAAACCAGCACGGATTTCATGACTCAGATAGGTTTACGATTGCAATAAAACTTACTTTGGCAAAACAAATACAAAAACTTCATTCAAGTCATGAGGGCACAAGCGTACTTGGCTCAGAAATGGATTCCGAAAATGATCGGGGTGGCTTGCGTATTATCATACGCAAGGTCTTAACAATTGTTTTAATCCTTCATGTATGACGTTTATCACGGATACAAATCTCATCCATTTCAATAAAGGCAGTTTCCGCAGCTCGTTGGCAGCACCAATGAAGTTCTTGCCGTTGTCAGTAAATATTTCAGTACACAGACCCCGACGAGACACAAAGCGACGAAATGCTTGCAGAAATTTTGCCGTACTCAAGTCGACGACAAGCTCCAGGTTAACGGCTTTCGTGCAGAAACAAACGAACACTGAGTCGTATGCTTTCTGTGGTGCCTCTCTACGGTGACGTGGTTTGAAATAAAATGGGCCCCAAAAGTCGATGCCAACCACGGAGAACGGCCGTGAAGCAGTGCCACGCTAAAATGGAAGTTCGGCCATAAACTGTTCAACCGCTTTCGGGCTTGCTCGGAAACATGTGACGAATTTGTGAACAACGCGCCGGGCAGCATTTCTACCCCCGAAGATCCAAAATCGCAGCCGGATGGTGTTGGTCAATAGCTGTGCTGCTCACTCCGAACAAGAAGTTCCGTTAGTGGGTGTGATCCTGGGAGAATAATTTGATGGCATGAGTCGAAAGGTTGAGAAGATGACTTATTCGTCCAATTCGTAAAATGTTGTTGGAATCGATGATTGGATGAAGCCATCGGAATCGCGAGTGAGATGAAACTGTCTGATTTTCCTTAACAGCCGTCCATTCGGTCGAAAAGGTGACCATTTGTACCAGTCGCACAAGAGCTAATTCAGCGCTATGAATCTCCGAAGTAGATAGAGGTGTTGAGACAACTCTGTCATTCTGCGCCAGACGTAAATTTGTGAAATAGCTCCTCTAGTAGGCGGTAATCCGTTGCATGTGATGATAATATGAGAACCGACTAACGTACTCCTCGACGAAAGTTTCCGAAGGTGATGCGATTACGAATGAGGTCTTTCTGGCTTCCTTTGCCGCCTCGGGATCTATGCCTTCACTAACATGAATTCTCCACGATTCCTTGTTGTGTTGAAGCCACAAAGGACCTTCCCACCACTGCGTACACTGGATTAAGTCTCCTGCTGCTAATCCTCTAGAGATGATGCCAACGACCAGCGACATTCCATTCCATTCACAATGTTCGATAAGTTGCTGAATTTTTGCAACGTGGTTGCCGACGGAAGTAGAACACCACCTTTGGATCGTACTGAGTCCAGGGAGAGCAAACAGCTTACGCATATGTCGATATGCTTTGGTTGAGCAATATTGTAATACAACCGCCATATTTTTCATCGAATCCGAGTATTTTGCTCCTCGATACTCTCTCTCTTTGATCTCTTGTAGTTCTATCATAACAGGATCGTTCAGTTTATAAGATGAACATCCAGTTATCTTTTTAAGCTTTTTACCACAGCTCTGGTTCTGCTCATATTTTGCTTTGTCTTTCTCAATTCTTGCTTCAACTTGAAATGTTGTTCCTCCAATTCTACAATCTTTTCCGCCATAAGTACGTTCATGCCAGGTCCTGCCAGATAAGCTCAATACTGTTCACGGGTTTATGCTGGTTAGTTCGGCGCTACTGAAGAGGAATCTCAGGGTCCCTTGTTGTTTCTCCAACCACAACTTCTCGGGCGATGTCTAAACTATCTCAACCGATATCAGGAGCATCACGACTGCCCATATAAAGCATTTTTTTTGTTCAGGCGTCGTACAATTGTCTTAATAGATATGCAGAAACTGCTGTTGCTCGGGAGAATAGTACAAGGACATGCATTTTTTCAATTTAAAGTTTCATAACATACCCTTGACTTGTATTGAGAGGATTACCAAATTCCTCATTGCCAAAATGGTCTGAACATATGTAACTTCCGGAAGAAAACTGCTCAACGCCACATAACACTTTCCATACATCCAGATCTCTCGTACTGCTCGAGAAGACTAAATCTTTAAAATTCATTTATTTAATAAATGGAATAATAACCTGTTTTTCAATAGTTTTTGAAAAACGATTTTTGAAAAACAAACAAGGGCTCGAGGATACACTTTTACATTCGCGAACTTCACACCCTAGTTCACACCTTTTGTAGACCATTGTAACCGTAGTGTTTTAGATAACAAGAACAAATAACTTGATTTGGTAGTTTGACAGCTGATAATCCAATCAAAGCAGAATGCTTAGATGGAACAGTCGGTAAACTTTTTTTTTTTATTTCTGGGTCCTTTTTAAAAATTTAAAACGGTCCCTTTCGACTGAGCACTCCCCAGTAAACGGGCTGACAGATCTTGTTATCTTCATGCCGTTCCCTCGTTGTGCAAACAAAGACCAAAGTACTTTGAAAACAAGGTATAGTACACGGTGTTCAATAAGTTCGGATACA
This sequence comes from Aedes japonicus, assembly GCA_034211315.2. NCBI lineage: Eukaryota > Metazoa > Arthropoda > Insecta > Diptera > Culicidae > Aedes > Aedes japonicus. The sequence continues at coordinate 51,805 of JASCZW010000191.1, read as the reverse complement.
CTTTCAAAATTTGTTAAAAAAATGAAAACATGTTTTTTTATTTTTTGGATTTATGTTATTGAAAGCTATGTTTACAAGGAACGTTTACAACATTTCTCTTGGAATGACCCCCCCTTTGTACTCCTTAACGAGCTTTAAACGTTTCTCGAACGCGTCGCAGGCGGCACGCACGGACTGCATGGGCATTTCGTCCCAGATTTTGAGAATTACCGTCTTGAAATGATCCAAAGTGCTGACCTTGTATTTGTTCAGCTTCGCCATCATATAGGACCAAACAAAAAAGTCGAGAGGATTCAAGTCCGGGGAGCTGGGAGGCCACAAAGTTTTGTCCAGAAAGTCGGTTAAATTGTCCCGACACCAGGCTTGAACCACATTTGCCGTATGGGCTGGTGCACCGTCCTGCTGGAACACGTAGTGCTCATCGCCGTAGAGGCTTCGGAGACTGGGGGCAACAACCTTTTCCAAAACCTCAGTTTTGTAGTACGCCGCGTTGATTTTGACGTTTTTTCAATAAACACCAAGGGTAGCTTACCACGTTTGCATACTGCCCCCAAACCATCACCGACGCGGCACTTTGGAACCGAGGATGTTTATATTGGATTCAGGAATGCTGTCCCTCGATGGCGCCCACACCCGGTCATTTTGCACATTGTGCGGCTGCTGCAGCACGAACAGTTTCTCGTCCGAAAAAACAAACTCCTGACCAGCGTGCCGAGAGAGGATCCTCTTAGCTCGATCCAACCGCTTTTTGCTGGTAGCCTCCGAAACGCCATGGACCTTACGTTTTTGTAAGGCCTGAAACCAAGGTCGCTTGGTGAGTATGGTGTGAGCGGTTCCAATGGAAACGTTGAGATCTGCAGCCGTTTTCCGGATTGAGCGGTTCTTTTTGCGCCGAATTCGCTCCCTCACGATCTTGATGACCCGTGGCGTCCTCGCTGAACGCGGCCGACCGGATCTCGCACGGTCATTGGTCGAGGACGTCTCCCGGTATCGCCTGATGGTCGTGTAGACAAAGTTCCGCTTGACCCCATGCGATTTCAGCAGCCGGAATATATCGCCGGGTCGCTCACCGTTCAAAAAACGCTTAATTACGAAGTCCCGATACTCTTTCATCGCGCGTAACAAACGAACAACAACTAACAGAATGTCAACACCGCGCACATTCGGTAGCGTATGAATGAAGCTAAAGCTGACACCAATACCAATGCAGAATATGTACATGGCGCATACCTACGCAATGATGAAAACTTGTATTCGAACTTATTGAACACCGTGTATATTGCCTGATGTCATAGTATTCTCACATACACGTTCACTCGAGCATACTCAATGTTAAGTAAGTTTTACTCAATTTTATAAATATATCTAAAACGTCAAATGCTGAGTAATCGTTTTTTATGAATTTGATTTATTATTTTTCAAAACACAACAAAACTGCGCCAAAGTCAAGTTTGAGGTAACTACATATTATTTTCAATAATATAAAATGGGTCGGATAGCGTCGTTCTCAATTTATGCTTTGGAAGGTAATTTAAAATCTAAATCGTATTCGAAAATTAATAACCAGTGGAGGGATTCCATCCAGAATGTGCCGGAAATCCCAAAAATCATACCCGATCATCATTGATTTGGATGAAACTTGGCACATGAGTTCGGTACGTTGGAAAAAAAAATTCCACTGGTGTTAAGATAATTTGGGTTCAAGAGTAACTTTTGAGATGGGCGTATGTGTTTTTTCCAACATTTTACTTGAAAAATCGTAGTTCAAAAACCATTACATTTAGAGAAAAACTTTATATAAAGGAATTGTAGGGAACTAAGTTCCCTTTCTTAAAAAAATATACACAGAAAAAAAATTTGTTTTTTCATCATGAAAAATCAAAAATAATTACTAAAAATAAAATATCTAAAAAAACACATATTTTAAATATTTTTTTAATTTGTTGTATGGAAATTTGAGGAAAAAAGACACGTTTTAAAAAAATTCTAGGATGGACGCTCTTATAATAAAAAAGTTTTTCAAATAGCAAACTTTGGTGTATATTTCAAATTTTGGTTATTCATTCTTATAAATAAATTTTGATGTTACAATATGGTTTAAGAGATCATTACAAACAATAATGATGGTAATGATAAACCACCTAAACGTAACCGTTTTCAAGATATTTCTGATTTTCTTTCAATAAAATTTCAAAACCTCAAAAAATACGCCCTTTTCATAAATTACTCGTGATATTAAAACAACAATAGCTAACGATTGTTTCTCTTGTGTTTTTAGCCTTTTTAAAACACATGTATGTGCCTCTTACTTACTCTTAACAGCTCGTCGATTGAAAAGCTTCACTTAAAGTTATAAGACAAAATAATGAATTATGGTTGGATTTATATTTATATATACCATTTATTAGTCTCGGTCATTGATAATATTACATAAACATTATATAAACTATTGATTGCTTTTATATATATTATGAATCCTGCCTTCTTCGTCATTCGAAAACAGTTTTACAAAAACTTCGTTTTGTGAAATTGGAAGGAATGAGTGGTACTTTTGTGTACCTGCAATCGTTTTAGTCTGTCGGTAAATTTCATTCCATTCTGCTACCCCCTGTTCATACTCTTCATGTGATACATAACAAAACGACATTTTTGTTAAACAATCATCACTTTTTTGGTTCGCCCATTCGAATAACTCTAATGCACTTTTTATAGGGTGTTCTATGTTGTACAGCAAGGCTTGCATATCTTGCCATTCGTTTTAATGTACCACCAATTGCATCGCAAGGTCCCTTACCGTGGGATGTTGCGAAAAAATGCCATTCAGCATCAATATTGTATTTCTTTTTAAACTTACAAAGGCTTGCAAAGTTCTTCCTATTTTTATATTGTGATGCTGCCCCGTCAGACATAAACGTAGCTTTCTTTACTTTAATTTTTGTTTGCAAAAAGCTTATTAGTTTTGAAATAAACACCTGCACCGCAATCGTATCATGTTTCAACACTTCTGAGATAACAATGAAACTGATATTTTTAAGTATTCCAGATTCCGTGTAATAAATGACAAAAGGGTGAATAGTGGCTTGCTCATTACTCCAATAACTACTTTGAACAGCATCTTGAAAAACAAATGAATAATTTTCAGAAAAACCACAAATTATTATTACTTCGCCGTCTTTAAGACAACTTTTATAATCTCTCAAGAAACTAGACTGCTGAGATTTGACAAAATCGTGGGATACTAATTGTTCCAACTTTTCTCAAAAATAAGCAATAAATTCATCAATTGGTTTAACAAGTGTCTCTAAACCACATCTATCAGTTGAAATCCATTGCTCAAAGATATTTCAACTAAACCACGTTTTTCTAATTTGTCTGTTAAACTACTCTCAAAATCTGAAAAGCCTGGACATCGTTCGCATTCACGGAGGTAACATTTTTAGTTCTAGTTGATGAGCTACATAATATTTCTTCAAAACACAATTTATAATCATTCTCGAATGAATATTTTCTAAGACCATGAAGCATCAAGTTAATGTTCTCATGAATGGTGCAAACACAAATGTTATGAGAACCTGTGCTCTGGTAATTTGCAATGCTTTGGTCTTAGTGCTGCAAAAGAGCTAAACGCAACAGCATTTTGATGCATCTCTTGAAATTTAATGAAAGCTTCTCTTAATGAACAAACTAAAAGGCGCTTTTGAATATGAACCCTCTTACCTTCCTCCTCACTGAAACGTAGTCGTTCATACCAGGGGTTGCTCGTGTAATCTCATCACTGTCGTAAATTGCAAAATTTGGTTTTTTATTTCAGGTTCAGACCGTGTCCCAGCTTTTCGTTAAGGCAGCTAAACACCTTCGTGCTTTGCAAGGAATTTAGCTTGTGATACGATGTACTTGTTTGTTATTCCAAATTCTGCCATTACTCTTTGATTTGTCCAAGATTGTGGTAAAACCGAGTATCGCTCACTTGATCGTCCCTCAAGTTTCTGGATCAACATACCGGTCCTTTAGCTGCGCGATTATTTCGTCATATTCGGCTGCTTTCACTTCATTGTTTCAGGTCATCCTCCGCTTGATCCCCAAATATGTGTGTCCGAATGCCGTTTGAAACATCTTTGAACTTTTTGCGGGCATGACTTACGTTCAGGAACTTTTAGCCGATATTGGCGAAACGTTGATTCCAGCTACGCCCTTGTTAAATAGCTCAATATTATGGCGCCTGAATAATCTTGCACACTGCTATCAGATGGCACTGACATTAATGATATTGCCGATGGCGTTTCCTCGAGACCATACAAGTCTACTTGCCGTGATGTAGATGGTTGTGGATCCATAATGTTAGTAATTGATGGTTTCTCACTAGGCTCGAAAATTGCAGCATGGGATTGTTCCGTTCTATTTAAATGCAAACGACAATTATCACAAATCATCAAAGAAGTGTCCAAATGTGTTTTGCTTGCATAAACTTGAGTTTTTGACATTTTGTTCGGTTAATTTACGAAGGTTTTTGAGCACCGTTTAGTAGGAACGGCATACAACACTTCTTCATGTTAAACTCATTTTCAGTTCACTCAGATAGATTTTACTGATGAATGCGACTATGTATGAGCATATATATTGGCTGTAGTACCTTTGGAAATGCAGGTATAAAACATCTCTGGTAGTTTACAGGCAGCGTACATTAGCTGTTTTTTTATGAGAAGATATACCTGACATACGTTATAGCTGCTATTTGTCTACCTACCTTAAACAATATGTGTTACTTTCATCGCTACATCACCGAACTGTTCGGAGTGTAGTTTTCACACACTACACCCGACCTCTAACATCGTTGGAGCTTGGCAAAATAGTCAGCAGTTCGATTAATATGCTTCTTCTATATGACCCTCCGCATAATTTCATCATCTGTCCATTTCACACTTGTCGCCCTGCGACATCCTATCTCGCTGTTACTTTCATCACTTTAGCAAATTCGCTCCCTTCATTCTCTGAGCGGCCCGACCGATACAGCCATAAAACAATTATAAATATATTGATTGCAATATTAAAACAATAGTGCTATTTATCTTGTTCTTTTCAAATGAGTCTTCTTATCATCCTGATATCAAAAAGAGGACATTAGAGTAATGTGAACGTTATAATATGAAGATCTTGGAAAATTTATCATTTCTGGTGGAAATCTCGATTAACTTAAGAAAAGAGCGAATTTTCTGAGGTTTTTCATTCTATTGAAATAAAATCCGAAAAATCTCGAAAACGGTTGCGTTCAGGTGATTTATCATTATCATCATTATTGTTTTAATGATTTCCAAAATCATATTGTATAATTAATTTTCATTATAATAATGAATAACCAAAATTTGAAATATGCACCAAAGTTCGTCATCTTCGGAAACTTTTATTATAAGAGCGTCCATCCTAAAGTTTTTCAAAACGTGTCTTTTTTTCTCAAATTTCCACAAAACAAATTTGAAAAATATTAAAATATGTTTTTTTATATTTGATTTTTAGTATTTATTTTCGATTTTCTTTATGAAAAAATTTTTTTTTCAGTGTACATTTTTTTACAAAGCCTTTTTAGTTCTCTACAACTCCCCATATAAAGTTTTTCTCTAAATGTAATGGTTTTTGAACTACGATTTTTCAAGTAAAATGTTGGAAAAAAACATACACCTATCTCAAAAGTTACTCTTGAATCCAAATAATCTTAACACCAGTGGATTTTTTTCAACATACCGAAGACGTGTACCAAGTTTCATCAAAATCGAAGATAGTTGAGTTTGCGACCGACCGACCATGCGGAATCAGTTCAGTGGTGACATGGAGCATATAGCAGATGCGGGAACGTATCTAAACAAACTAAGCTGTTTTATCTTGACAAGATTTAAGTGATTTAAAACAGTATATTACATTACAGATAAACCAAAAAAAAAATCTAAACTCTTTCTTGGCGTATGAATCGAGACCAGACTCTAAAATGTTTATTGGCAAAATGCCTTTTATACAATGCACTATGATCCAGATCTCGAATTTTCGCAAAAAACCTGCTCCCAGCGCCTAAACTTGAAACTTTTTAGCAAAGTGATGTTCTGACAATATGGTTTGTATCACCAGAGAGTGACAGACGTCCAGGCTCGAACGACCGCTCAGTGATCATAAACGGAACTGTCGATTCAAATTAGTATGGAACTGTCTCGTGAGGGTTGGCGCTAGTTGTTTCATTTTGATATCAGGGACATTAACAGAGTTGTGTGCATTCTTACACGCCCGTCTATTTCAATCCTGAGTACACAGTGGCGTATATCTCAATTGTACTCTAAAATTGAGTAAAGTGACGCGGAGGAAGGAGATGTCTGCTCATCACCATGCAGGCACCAAGAGTGAACAACAATGTTTTTGTGGCAGAATGAAAGATGTGAAGAGAAAGTGTTGAAAGTTCCGTCAGAGTGCGGCAGGTAGGAAAATTAACAGATGTTTTGAAAATTGAGCGAAAGGCATGTATCCAGTGGTACTCGAGCCATGGGACGTCAATCTTTTGCCTGAACATCCACTGCGGGTAGGTTGTAGCGACGGAACAAGTCTGCACTCAACAGGCAAAAATTGACGCATGGAAAGACGCTCTGACGTATCACTGTGGTCATAAAGTTTATTCTTAGCGATCTATTAGTGTGCACTCTGTTACTGATGCGCACGTGGGAAAGGAACTCTCTTCTTTTTTCACATCTTCGTTCCTACAAAAATACATTGTTGTTCACTCTGTGCCTCATGGTGATGAGCGAACATCTCCCTTCTACATCATAATCGTTACTCTCGCACGGAGAAACATAACATAACAATTAATGTAAGAGTTGTTTTGTCATGTCTTCAATGTTGGTAAGCAAGAGTACATGGTCAAAGGTTGAAATGTGATAAAAATTTAAATACTATTTGCTTACAAATCAGCAAGGAAACCATTTGGGCAAAATGTGCCCTAGGTTTCCCAAACAATGATGTGTAAGTTAATAACGTTAATTACATTTGAGAAAGAGCATAATGAAGTAGGTGAGTGGCATGTTGCAGATTATTAAAGACAACAGTAATATTCAGGACGTTGTTGTCAGAGAAAGCTCGCTGTAAAAAATAACCATGTTTCAGACAACCTCTACCCAGAGAGCGAAGCGGGGCACGAGGAAAGAACACGGGTGCGTAAAAAATCGTTGCCATCATCCTCAACATATGCCCCATGCGGTTTCGGTGGATTTCTACTTGTAGCGTTCCTGTGGGAGGTTTCGGTGAGGATTCCGATGAACTTGATTGGAACAGAGCTTAGCTTGAATTTGCCAGCAGATAACACAATCTTAGAATGCAGACGTCGTTTCGAAGATGATTTTGACTTCCAAAAGTGGATGGAAAAATAAGATTTGATTTTTGCATGGGATGCCGGATGACTCAGATCGAAAATTGATTCACTGGGCTTTTATCCAATGGAAGAGAGTAATATATTGTTGTCACTTTTTGCAGCATGCCGTCGGAAACCAAGGCCAAAAGATCTTCAAATTGTAGCTTTTTTCAATCCTTGCGGTTGGTCCATTTCTCCCATGAAATAGAAACGATATGGAGAAGAAAATAATTTGGAGTTGATGAGTGGATTGCTTTCACCGTGATTGGCGGTGATTGTTACGGAAATGTCGCCGCACGCACGGCGCCACTATATTAGCAAAACATGATTTTTTGTTGTATTCGTATGAGCCAATTCGTCTGTTCTCTGTGGTATCACTAAGATCCATTTTTTTATGTTAATTAAAATTAGGGTGGTCCCCATTTTCACGGAATTACAAAAACTAACTTTTTTATTTGCAGAAATAGACGTTAAGATTCCTGAACAAAAAAAATTCATGGACTTTTTATAAATAAAATTTTTTTGTAGCTTAAAAGTTGACCGATTTAGAGCAATTTTTTCCTTATCAACTTAGGGGTGTACCATAAAATAAGTGCATAAAATAATGTTTAATAAGTGCATAAAATCAGGGTTGAAAGAAAAAATAATTGAAATTTTCAAATTTCCACGACTTTCACTAACTAATGTTCGGTTCGATTATTTCGAAGGAAGATTGACATTTCACCCATACTCGAGCAGACGACAAAATTATTTTCGGTCAAAATGACAAAAAATTAGTTCCGTTCTACAAGCCGAAAAAAACATTTTGTGAATTATGGAAAATTTTGAAAAATATTTTCTTGTTCAATAATTTATAAGCTTTTTTTTCGAGTAGTGCCCGAAAAACAATGGGCCCATCAAAATAAAAAACTCAATTGAGGAATGTGAATGAAACTGGATGGCAAACAAACATCCATGTTTGTTATGAGAAATCGAAAAGTTCCTACTAGTTGTATACATTTTATCTAATATTCGAGGTTAAAATCGTTGTGGATCTTCTTCAAACAGTGATTTTGCCAGACTTAAAGTGAAATCTAAAAATATGTTTTAACGATAATCATTATCAAACAATTAAATTATTTATTTAAAATTTATTATTTGAAAACTTAAGCTTTTTCCTAGTATTAATCAGAAACAATGTCGGAATAAGTGTGATCTTTTAAATTGGAAAACACGCATCATCGCGTTTTCGAACACCTCCAATATTAGCACAAATTGACTCAAAAGTATTCAGTAATAACATATTCATCCTGTCAAATCATTGAGTAGATCCACTTTTTACGAAAATTGAGTAACTTTTCCGTGTGAAAAAAAGGATAGTAATACAAAAGAAGGAGAAGGTGTTTTGAGCGTATAAATTTCATGCATTTCTGACGAAATTTCATAATTATTTTTTGCTTTCGTACCACTACATAAACATTGCAACGAATATAATCACCTTGTACTTTATTATGGTTTCAGTTGAAAATTGAATTTATCGACTAGCGACAATCGATTTTACTTCGTTCTGTACGATATAACTAATGTCGGAAGTAGTGCGCTGTACGGCGCATCTGATGCGCCATAGAGCGCACTACTTCCGACATTAGGTATAACGTACAAAATGAGAGTAAAATCGATTGTCGCTAGTCGTTAAATTCGGTTTTCAACTGAAACCATAATATATACGTTGGAAACAGACATTACACTGACGTTTCTCTTTGTCAATCTTGACAATTCAAGATCTGTTCAAAAATTTCGATACATGAAATGAAAGGGACCGAGAGTCGATCACAAATTACGTTTGTGATTTCTAAAAAGCACACGAGTATGTAATCGTTATCGTTAGTCTAACGTGAGTGAACATATGAAATGCACACGATGGTTGTGAATTAGTTCACCCTACGGCCATTATAAAAACAAAAGGAGCTGTATGAGTGATGTAATGTTTGCTTCGGAGTGAGCTCTCGATCATAATTATTTCTCTAAGATTCTGTCAAACTATTTTCTCTAATAATCAAAATTTCCCTTCTTGTCACGGTTGCATGGACGTGGTCAGGTGAGTGATTTTGGAATGTTTTCTTGGAGATTATTGTGTTGAGATTTAGTTCGATTGTATCATGCAATGTCTTCAACGATTTTTTTCCTCATCGTAGCTCCATCCACGAGGCGTACAAACGTCAATGCTAATGCTATGATATGTACAGCCAAGTATAACAGTTCACTGAAGAGAATCAAATCCTAGCCATTTTCTTCTATTGCACTTGATTAAATGCACGTAAGCCAGTGTAACAAAGAGTAGAATGAGCTTATCTTATCATTCAAGGCTGAAATAATTCATAAAAAAAACTTTCCGCTCAGAACACGACCCAAACCGGGCTCAGCGTTTTCATGGGATCCTCTCATGCCATTTATCTTCCATTACCGGGGAGCAAAAAGTTTAAACAGTTCCAAAAACTAACGCTAGCTTTTAAACAAACTCCTCACTTCTTCTTCTTGTTTTCCCTTCTTCATTGCAGATTCTGCCAGTGTGGTCGTCCACGTCATAAACGGCGAGCAGCCAGCCGCAATGCAGCACGGGAATAGCAGCGCTAATAGCATTTTAATAAATAAACATAGTTTTAGCTTAGCGTACCTGGCAGTGGCTCCGGGTGGTACAAATTTTATAATATCATTAACATCGTCATGGTTTTGTTTGGTGCTGAAATCGATATTCCTGAACGGTGCTCACAGGTGGACTCGTGCTGTAAGTCCATCGGAGTATTTAGAGTGAATTCGTTACAGAGCATTCCCAGTACTGAATCGATTGCTTTTGTTTGCCCCACATCGATTTGCTCCAGCATCAATACGTACACAACCCGATCCGCTTAGGGAATGCAAACTGATCCTTACCCTGTGATAATGAGCGATAGATCACAGTGTGGCACCGGTTGAGTAAGGAAATATTCAACACAATCTAAAATTGTTAGAAAATGAGTCGTAACTCACTTCACAATCGATGTGGAAAACACAGAGAGTCGTGCACATAATAGTCAAACTCCCAGGGCCATGGCGTCCTTTCCGTTAGGATAGAAATAGTTATAGAAAAATATGTAAATTTACATCCTAGATAATGGCACCCAACCTATTTATACAGAGGCATTGAAAATCGCGCTCATTAAATCACTAGGCAAACAAGAACCACATCAAAGAAATGGTAAAGCTAAGCGAATTCTTTGTTCATTTCGGGTACGGCTCTGTTTGATCCAAAACTTGATCGAAAAATTTCTCAATTGTATGATTATTTTCACTAAAATTTGCAATGTCCGATGGTATATTTTACGACAGTTGCGATGAAAACAGGACATGTATTGTTAGAAACCTCATTTTCGTACTTTTTAAAATGTCCCCAGTGTAATTAAAAAAGACGAAGTCCCATGTACCTTCGAACGCATGCAACGTAACATTTTCATGTTAAAGCCCATTGGAAATAATTTTATAAACATAATTGAATTCATCCTTTACTCGGAATAAAGTTAAAAATGATAATCAAATTTGAAACATTCCATTCATGATTAGATGAGTACCGGGAAAGCAAAATTGAATTTGAAACAGCTCGGGGACTATGTCAAATTAAAAACTAGTGAGTGCGAGGTTGGCAGACTCCACACACCCGGTGTCGCACGAAAATGTTCTGTGTGTTTAATGAAGGAGTGGATCAAACGGGAACTTACGTTGATTATGTACATATTTCTAAAACCAATTTTAAAATAACTGTTTTGTTCCCTGCGCAGAAATGTCGAAGACTAAAGAACTTGTTATCCAAGCGAAAGTTTGACGTCAACAAACCGAACATTTTCCTTAGTTCCATAAAGCTTGTACCCATTAGACCATTGCACATTGGTCCGAAAGGGCGATTTTCAGGAATAAATAAAAAGTGCACTTAGATGACGTGTAATCGATTTGGTGTCTTCGACAGAAGTTTTGATAAGATTAAGGCGCATCTGAAAAGGGTCGTCCATAAACTGCGTTCATTGGGGCACGATTAATTTTTTATAACTTTTTTGTGTGACGTTTTAGGCATTTGAAACATTCTACAAAATTGTAGAACTCACAATTTCCATAAACTTTGCAGAACACATCAACTTGCTATCTTGTTTTTTTATTGAGATATGAAGCCACTTTATATGGGAACCCCTTTAAAATCGGTTTTTTAGATCTAACTTTTTCTTTGATTTTTTCTCGGTCTACTATGTTCTGAAAAGTTTTTCCTTTACTTAAACACACAACTTTTACCAAGACAGCAATACGCTATCTTTTAGAACTGAAATGATACAAGCGTTTTGTTGTTCAAAAATATGCCATTTTCCAAGTGGTTATATCTCAAAATGGCGCAAACATTTTAGAAGTAAAATTACGATGACATTATGGTAAATATTTGACTTAACATTTATATGTTTTAATATATGGGGGTAATTGATAATTTCTAGGTGGGCATGAATCAAAGAAGTGTGGTATTCGGTAAAAATACAGTCTTCAATAGCTTTTCAATTGTAATTTCTTACTTTGAGTTTTTCCGCGGCATTCTAAGGTAAAGGAAAGTTTTTCTTTCACAGAAACACACAAAGTTTTGGATGATGGCTGTACTCTAGCCTTTAAATTTGAAAAGATTTCAACAATAACAATGAAGGGAGGCGACATGCGACATACTAAGTTTTTCTTTTCACAGAAACACACAAAGTTTTGGATGATGGCTGTACTCTAGCCTTTAAATTTGAAAAGATTTCAACAATAACAATGAAGGGCGAATGCGACATACTATGTGTTGAGGAAATCAATGTATCATGGAATCGTATGAAGAAAAATAATTCACCATCCTAACAATCGTTGCTGAGTGCACGGTAATAAAAACAATAATTATCAATCGGAAAACATGTTTAAAGAAAACTTCATGCCGAAGAAATAAACAGCTACAAAAAGAACGAAAACAATTTGCAAGCAACTCCAACAAAAGCAAATAACAAAATTATTTCAAGTTTTGTTATTCAGTTACGCTGTTTTCATAACAGAGGTTGTTAAGAATTTAGATCGCGGATGGTTGTTAAAATAACCGAAATTCTAAACAAAGCATACTCTAGATATAACCAAATTATAGCAAACTATGATATACATATAACATAAACAAAACAAATTTTGTAACAGTTTTGTTACGATGTAGCAAAATCATATCAGCTAGTGCTAAAATTTATTCACTTTCTTTACGCAGCATGTGCCTCCCTGGGCATTAAATCATAGTTTGTTATAAGTATGTTTTACAATAATCCAGACGAATTTTTTTAACAAATTTATATCATAATCAATTAGTCATAACAAGGTTTGTATATAATTTTGTTATTTTATGCTATACGCTTCGGTCGGGAAACCATCTGAACAATTGGTCCTCTGTCTAGGTGAGTGCCCTTTCGGAAGCTGAAACTGAACACTATGAAATTGAACGCTTTCTGGATATTGGATATTGTGATAGACATTTCTATAAAAAAAATCATTCGCAATCATAGTGTTCAGTTTCAGCTTCCGAAAGGGAACTCACCAAGACAGAGGAACAATTGTTCAGATGGTTTGCTTGCAAATTGTTTTCGTTCATTTGTAGCTGCTTATTTCTTCGGCTTGAAGTTTTCTTTAAACACTTTTCCGATTGATAATTATAATTATTGTTTTTTATTACCGTACTCAGCAACGATTGTTAGGATAGTGAATTATTTTCTCTTCATGCGATTCCATGGCTTACTTGATTTCCTCAACACATAGTATGTCGCATGTCGCCTCCCTTCATTGTTATTGTTGAAATCTTTTCAAATTTAAAGGCTAGAGTACAGCCATCATCCAAAACTTTGTGTGTTTTTGTGAAAAGAAAAACTTTCTTCACCATAGAATGCCGCGGAAAACTCAAAGTAAGAAATTACAATTGAAAAGCTCATTGAAGACTGTATTTTTACCGAATACCACACTTCTTTGATTCATGCCCACCTAGTAATTATCAATTACCCCCCATATATTAAAACATATAAATGTTAAGTCAAATATTTACCATAATGTCACGTAATTTTATTTCCAAAATGTTTGCGCCATTTTGAGATATAACCCTTGGAAAATGGCATATTTTGAACAACAAAACGCTTGTATCATTTCAGTTCTAAAAGATAGCGTATTGCTGTCTTGGTAAAAGTTGTGTGTTTAAGTAAAAGGAAAAACTTTTTAGAACATAGTAGACCGAGAAAAAATCAAAGAAAAAAGTTAGAGCTAAAAAACCGATTTTAAAGGGGTTCCCATATAAAATGCTTCATATCTCAATAAAAAAACAAGATAGCAAGTTGATGTTTTTTGCAAAGTTTATGGAAATTGTGAGTTCTACAATTTTGTAGAATGTTTCAAAAGCCTAAAACGTCACACAAAAAAGTTAAAAAAAATAAATCGGGCCCCGATGAACGCAGTTTATGGACGACCCCTTTTTCAGATGCGCCTTAATCTTATCAAAAACTTCTTCGAAGACACCAAATCGATTACACGTCATCTAAGTGCACTTTTTATTTTATTCCTGAAAATCACCCTTTCGGACCAATGTGCGGTGGCGCACAACGACCTCAGCTCTGACCACCAACCGGTGGTGGCTGAAGTCGGTGTCAACGTGATTCCTGCTCCAACCTACCAGCGAAAAGACTACCACCACGTGAACTGGCCACAGTTCGGCCAAATCATCGATCGGAACATCGACGAAAATCCACCACTCGACTCCATCGATGACATCAACCGTGCGCTGGAAGTATTCCAACAAGCCATAACCGTGGCTGACGAGGCGTGCGTCCGACGAGTTCCTGTGAGGGGTAAGTTTGTTGCCATTGATTCCCACACCCAACTTTTGATCCGCTTACGAAATGTTCGTAGACGCCAGTTCCAGAGGACAGGTGATCTGGACAGGAAACAAGAAGTGGCCGATCTGAACCGGCAGCTTGCTTCCAGAATGGACTCGCTTCGAAACTAGAGTTTCGGACGTGTCATCCAAAATTTGGATGATCGCTCGAGACTATTTTGGAAGGTAGCCAAAGTCCTAAAGACGCATCCCTAAACCCGTTCCTCCTCTGAAGGTCGTCGATTCTATCCCTGCTAGCCCCAGTGGAGAAAGAAAATGCGATCGGCAATCATATTGCCGCATCGCATTTGCTTGGCTCAAACATCCCAAGTCCGCTTGAAGGTGAGGTTGCGCAATACGTCAATACTCTAGATGCCTCTCCTTGTGTTGTGCCCCCCGGAGGATAGGATTACTATCGAACAAATTTGCTCAGCGCATAAGAGCACTCAAAAACATGAAGGCGCCCGGGTTTGATGGGATCAGCAATTTGATCCTAAATAAGATTAACACCAAAGCCCACTCGCTCTTGAGTGCTATCTTCAACAGATGCTTGAACTGCACTACTTTCCAAGCATCTGGAAAGAAGCCAAAATCATTCCGATCCACAAACCTGGAAAGATCCAACATCGCCTTCAAGCTACATACCAATAAGCCTCCTTTCAGCGCTGAGCAAGTTGTTCGAGAAGTTAATTCTTAATCGTTTGAGGAAAATAACATTCTCCTGCCGGAACAGTTTGGGTTAAGGAAGGAGCATTCCACCACTCATCAGCTAGTTCGGGTGATGAATAACATCCGAAGTATCCAAGTCCACAGCCATGGCTTTGTTAGACGTCGAAAAGGCGTTTGACAATGTCTGGCACGACGGGCTTGTATACAAGCTTTGTAACTTCAACTTCCCAGCACACCTTGTGAAAATCACCCGCAACTACCTCCAGCAAAGGTCGTTTAGCGTATCGTTGAACGGTTGTCTTTCAGACAGAGTTTCGATCCCAGCAGGAGTGCCGCAAGGAAGCCTGCTGGACCCGCTGCTGTATAAAATCTACACCTCAGACATTCCTCCCTTGGTGATGGTTGCGTGTTTTCCTGTTCGCAGATGATACCACAATAGCCGTCAGGGAAGCGATGCTCGCGAAATAACAAGCAAACTCATCGATGCCTTAACACCTTGCCAATTATGCTGAGTTGTGGAAAATTATAATCAATGCCAATCTAAAACACAAACTATCATGTTCCTCCACCGGCAATCACCCAAACTGAAACCTCCTCCGGCGTGCACAATAATCATTGACGGCACAAGGGTCGAGTGGTCCGCCGAAGTAACATATCTAGGTCTACTGTTTGACGAAAACTTCTCTTCCGATCGCATGTTGAGAGAACGTTAGTCAAGTGCTCCGCCTTAGTTAGGTCGCTACATCCGCTGATTTGCCGAAGATCCCGCCTCTCAGGGGTGAACAAACTGTGGCAGTCTACAAACAAATCATTGCGCAAGCGATCTTTTACGCAGCACCGGTGTGGGATCAATATGCACAAACTCACAGGAACAAGTTGCAAGTCACGCAGAACCGAACGCTGAGGATGATTCTAAAACCGTCCCTTCGATACAAGGATAACTGACTTTCACCGTGAGGTGGACATCCTTAAAATAGATAGAAAAATTAGTGAAACCAAGAACAAATTTATAAATAAATGTAACATACTGGAACACGAGCTGATAAGCAATTTGTATAGAGTAGGTTAGTTGTAAATAGTAGATTAGGTAGTTGTAGAATGTATATAGTAGTTTTATTTTTAAATCCAACCAAACCAATTCCACCGATGTGGTAAACCAATAGCCAAATCCGATAGGACTAAACATTTTAATAAACAAATAACAAATTATTATAATCATTAGAACCAAAGATGAAAAGGTAAATCTTTATTACTAAAGCTACGAACATGTTAACCATCAACAAACAAGGAAATAAAGATCATTTTAATAATAATAAGCAGTTGAAGATGCAGATTTGGCTGAAACGAGATAAGATGGCGAATCAGATCAACTCAGCAAGGACGGAAATAGACACGGATCAGCTACTAATTAGTGTGTTTGGCAAAATCAACCAAATAATATCTGCCGAAACTAACAACAACCCAGAAGAAAACAGATAAGCAGAAAGCTCGAACAATGACCAATAAAAAACCACGAATCTTGCAACTAAACATAACTAGTATCCGACCAAGTGAAAAACCCGAAGAATTCAAGAAGTTCATGGCAGATAACCAAACCCAAATAGCGCTATTGCAAGAGATCTGGATTAAGGAAGGAGAACCATTCCTGCTAAGGGGATTCACGCTGATTTCTAAGTGTCGGCCGGCAGGCCACAGAGGGGTAGGAATATTAGCTGATAAAACGATCACACTCACCAAGATAAAGACACCAGTATTCAAATGGTTGTGAAGTTGCTGCCGCAAAAGTAATCGAGGGTTTCGATCCTGTTTCTCTTGTGTCAGTATACGTGCCACCTACGAACAACAAATTAGCGACCGAGGAAATGGAGAAATTCTTTGAATGGATAGGTCAGTTGGATGGATAGATAATAGTAGGAGGCGATATTAATGCCCACCATCAGAGTTGGAGCCCAACAACAGAAGAATGTAGGAGAGCGAAAGTACTGAAACACCTAATAGACACCTAATAACCGTCAAAGCTGATTCTTTTAAGCGACGGGCGTCCGACAACCATAGCAAATTAGGCCGTATTGGAACTCGAAACGAAGAACTTTTCTCACAAGCGTTCGTACAAAAAGTCGTTCGTTTCGAGATCCAAAATACGGCCCCAGGAAATAGAGATTCGGCGATAGACCTAACGCTAGCAACCGCGGGTGTTACGAGGAAAGTTACCTGGGTGTTGAAGAGGAAGATTTCAGTTCGGTTCAGCTGCCGGTAGTAATAGAAATAAGTACCGAAGTTCAATAAGTTCAAAACTATTGTAAGAAAATAAATCAGGAAAAACTTATAGAGAAACTCAACTGCATAAGACCACAGTTTATGTACAGTCCAGAAGAAATGCAAGAGATATTTGAAGAAGTAATCGAAAATTCATCGTTCATAGTGAAAAACAAAAAGCAAAATTATCTAAAGAAGTGGTGGTCAAAACAAATTGTTAATCTCTACGCAGACAAAATAAGTGCCTTGAAAAATTACAACCAGTGTAACAATGATCTTCCTATATAGAGTTGCAGATACGAACAGCGCTATTTAAATGAGAATTCCGCAAGTCCAAAAGAAACTACGTCAGAGAGCTTTCGGAAAGAATCGATGAAAACACACCGGCCAAACATATCTGGAATATTGTAAAGGGAATAGACAGATCACTTACCGGGGAGTTTAGAGGAAAAGTAACGTTAACACAGGAGGCAGGTCGAGCTTTTACGGAGCACTATTTCGACGACAAGAGGAAGACATTTGAATACCCTAAAGGCTGCACAAAAATGGAGTTGCAAGGATACGAAATGGCACTTCGAGATGAGGAGATTCAGAACGTTTTGAAGGGAAGAAAAACGCACTCGGTGGCAGGAGAAGATGGAATGTCATACGCCATCCTAAAAGAGCTTTCTCCGGACACGCAGCACAAGATAAGCGAGATGCTGAGCATAGTTTTTATGTCAGAGCGGATGCCTGAAAGATGGAAATTAACGGAAGTTCGATCTATACCTAAGAAACATCTAGATCAGTCCTTACCAAGCTCCAGAAGACCAATATGTTTAATTAATGCATGTCTAAAGTTAATTAACTCCGTAGTCAAGAATAATCTACCAGAGACAGCAGAAATGGAAGATCTTATTCGAGATCCTTCGGCTTCAGGAAATACAGCTCTTCCACGACTTCCATCAACTACGTCGTTAACACTGTGCTGGAAGAGAAGCAAGATCGCAAAGAATGCATTGTGGACGTTTTCAAAGAATTCGATTCGGTAGACACTCACAAACTATTGCAAGTTTTAGCGAACATGGAAATACCGTCCAAAATAATCAGCTGGCTGTATACCTACCTGGCACAACGAGAACTAGTTCTAAAATCGGAAAAAGGAGAGATTAGAAGGAAAATTACAGAACGTTTGCCTCAAGGTTGTCCGCTCTCGCCCATTCTCTTCAATCTCTACACGGCATCACTGCACGAAATAGAACACGAAGATTGCGAGCTGGTCCAGTTTGTAGATGATTTCGCGATTGTGGTGGTCGGAAAAACGCTAGAGAATACAGCAAGTAAAGCAAATGTTGTGCTAAGAGAACTGCACGGAAAACTTCTCACGATGAACCTGAAATTAAGCCCAGGAAAATGTGCGGCTGTCCCATTTTCAAGGAAGGATCCTAGTCGAATAAGAATTAAAATAAACAATCAACCCCTCGAATTAGCAAACACCCACAAGTATCTTGGATACGTTATAGATCGTGAACTCAGCAATCGGAAACACATTGAAGGAGTACGAGACAAAGCAGCCAAAAAGTATCCACTGATAAAACTACTAGCGGGTCGAAACGTTGATAAAGGTTGGAAACGCCTTGATACGAAGTCGCCTGGAGTACGGAGCAAGCATATATGGAAGTGCCGCGAGGACAAATCTAAAGAAGATCCAAACAGTACAAAATTCTTACGTTCAAACGGCAATGAGGTACCTCTCTTCAACGCCAGTTCACGTTATGTTGTCGGAAACAGGTCAAGTTTCTATGGAGAATATCTAACGAAAAAGGAAATCCTAAGGAGCACTTATCACCATAACCAACTTTTAAAATTCATCCAACAAACCGTTGACAGAGAAAAACCAAACGGATCATACATCACGTTTATAACAGACAAGCGTGTCGATGTGGTGATGTAGCTTCACTCCAAAAACAAGGAAATTTGCAAACTTCTCCAATACTTTCCGAAAGTGAACATGTCGAACCACGTCAGGAGCACACTAATGAAGGATTAACAGAAGAAAACCAACTTATCTGCACAACAAAGGCAAAAATTATATCTGGAAACAATCAACACAAAATATCAAGAATATAGAAGGATTCCCACTGACGCTAGTAAGACCAGTTCCGGTACAGCAGTAGCAATGTTAGACAAACTACTCAACATCAGCAAAGCGGAAAAAATAAATAAAAACTTTTCTATCACCAACGCGGAACTGCTAGCTTCACAAATGGCAATAGAATGGATCACAGAAAACAAGATTAACAAAGCCGTCATTCCAACAGATTCGGCGAGTATGTGCTCCATCCTTATGAACAGAAAGGAAATCTCAGGAAATTACATAACCAGCAAAATTGTTGAACTGTTCCAGAACAGCGACTGTCGAAACATAAAAATCCAATGGATACCAAGCCACTCGGGAATCCGTGGAAATGAAATCGTAGACGAAAAGGCAATTAAAAGAACAGAAGGAAACCAGAATATTCAAAACTCAATCATCTTCAGGGACGCGGTTGTCCTAGCAAAACCAGATAGTTGGGAGGAGTGGGAAAAGATTTTCGAAACTATCAGCCAAGATAAAGGTAAATGGTACAAATCAATACAAGCACAACCACGAAGAAAGATATGGTTCAAAAACTTAATACTATCAACGGATGAAAAAAGAATCCTAAGTAGGATAAGAACAGGGCACACCTTAACAAAAGCAAGAAAATCAACGTACAAAACGGAATCAAACGACAAATGCATAGAATGCGATGAAATGGAAAATATCGAGCATATTTTGTACATATGCCCGAGATACAACAATACCAGAAACAAATTCCCAGCATTGGATTATTGTATGCCACTCGCCGGAATTCTAAAAGATGAAGACAACTAGGAAACAGATCACCTGTTTCCTATACAGGAAGCCCAAATCCACATTTGAATTGAATCAAAAATACTTGGCAAGATGGACCAACCATGGTCTTAGCCGTCATACAGCAAAGAAAAAAAAGGAGTTTCGTGCTGTGGTGATCAAAAAATTTTTGAAAGGTGAGGCGCTATTTTCAGAAATTTGAAAAACCTGGGAGTAAAGCGGGATTTTGTGTACCGAACCATCCGGAGATACCGTGACACCTGCTCGTTGGATGACCGGAAGAGATCCGGTCGTATTCGTACTGCACGAGTTGTTAAAGTGATCAGGGAACGGTTTAGACGAAAATCACAGCGCTCTGTACGTAAAATGACCGCAGATCTGAATGTTTCGAGATCGTCAATGCACAATATACTGCAAAATGACCTCGGATTCCGAGCTTTCAAGAAACGTAAGGTTCACGGAGTTTCGGAACCTTCCAAGCAGAAACGATTCGAAAGAGCAAGTCTGCTTTTGTCGCGGCACGGTGGGGAAGAATTTATCTTTTCCGACGAAAAGTAATTCGTCTTGCAACAATCCCACAATGTCCAGAACGACAGATTCGAGAACTGTTCCAGAGAGTGATAATGGGAATGTTCCACGGTTCCAAAGTGCTGCGTCAGTGATGGTTTGGGGAGGAATTTGCCAGCGAGGCAAATTACTACTGGATTTCATCGAAAAAGGCGTGAAATGCCGTATATTATAAAACGGAAGTTTTGGCAAAAGTTGTCAAGCCATATGTACAAGAGGTGTTTGGAGATGATCACTATGTGTTTCAGCAGGACGGAGCGCCATCGCATACTGCAAATCACGTTCAGGGCTGGTGCCGAGAAAATTTGACCGACTTTTTGGACAAGAATGAATGGCCTCCCAGTTCACCAGATCTGAATCCCTTGGATTATTTCGAATGGTCATACATGCTGGCGAAGGTAAATGACCACAGGGCGTCTAATATGAACCAATTCAAAACCGTAATCAAACGAATTTGGGACGAAATGCCGATGAAAGTCGTGCGTGCCGCCTGTGACGGTTTCGAAAAACGTCTGGAGCTGGTCAAAAAGGTTAAAGGCGGTGTTATTCCAAAACATATGCTGTAGTTGATCAGTATTATATTACAATATAATGGGTGAAGTTATCAGTAAAATCTGGATTATCGATTTGAAATAAAAAGAGTTTTATTTTGTATGAGAATATATTGGACACGGTGTATTGGAGAAGGTTAGCAAAATTACGAGCATTTATTCGAACATTGATAGATAGTTTTCGGTTCTAAACTTATGCTTCAGATCTCGATTGCTTACGAACTGGATTGCCGCCGTCGTTTTGTCGTGCTTGTGGTAATACGAACAGTGCCGAATACGCTGCAATTAGAGTTTTCGATAAAAAAAAGGGCAATATTCAAATCGCTAGATTACCTTAAATTCCCGCAACGTTTCCAACTGCTTCATCATAACAGATTTCGTCTTCGATCTGTACTTGGCATCATCGATTTCCTTATCCATGCATCGTCTACAGAGATTTCGATCGGTCTTGAAGCTCTTCCAGTAGTCCACTTCTGGTTTCTGTTCGCAGCGGTAGCACCGATCGAAATTGTCCGTCTTGCAGATTGTCATCGTCGCGGGAATGATTTTTATTTTCCCTCCAAAGGACTGCATCCTAATGTCCTTATGTTGCTTGGTTATATAGGTTCCGGGTCTAGAAGGAACAAATATTAGTCATATCATATCGAACATTGCAGCTAACCTAAGATCACCCTGGAACAGCAGCAATTGGTTTCTCCTTCCATCGAGGAACATTCACTCCGAATGGTTGCTTCGAAACATTCGCGGGTTTGGATTTCGTGGTATCGTACTCTCCCACCCCAGGGCTGCTGCTAACTTCGTCGAATTTGAACCGAACTGTGGAAGCGGAAAGCGAACCGTACCCTCGATTGCTGCAGATCACCTTCAGAGCCGGATGAGATGGTTTGTCATAGTAGGTAATGTTGTACGAACCGGGAGCGAGATTTTCTCCGGCCAATTTGGGCATGGTCCGGCGCATGAAGGAGCTCACCGCGGATCCTTTCAGGGGAACCACGTCTCGTTGGATGGTGGAGCCGAAGCATACCTTAGCCTGCGGTGGTCGTTTGATGACGTAATCGAAACCTATGCAGAGACGATATGATTAATCATTTTTGGTCGTTCGTAAACGGACTACACTCATGCAACTAGACTTGTAAAATTCATAAGTTTGTTAGGGATAGTGTTATCCCGTGTGTTGGTGGCCCGAGTTTGTATGAAAGGGCTAAGGGCTTCTTTTGTTACGACCCCTCTTTGTTTACAAAATCAGGTACGTCTGTTTGTAAAAGTACTCGAGAAATGACGAAAATTTCACTTAAACACACTCTTTGATTGCCAAATTCATTCCGGACAATAGTTTATTAAACTCCTTATTTGCAAGATACTTGAAATGATTCTGGTTAACTAGTTGTCACAAGCACTGTTTCCTAGCCCTAAGGTTTTCTGTGGCCCGAAATTTCATCACTGCAGATGGTAGATAGGAACACAAGCACCTACCTAATTAAGGGTCACCCACAATTGATACGTTGCGGATGCGTTGACGTAAATTTGACAGAAAACCTATGGGAAAACTGTCAAATTCACGCAAACGTGTCCGCAACGTATCAATTGTGGGCCAGCCATTAGCCGGTCTGGCTGTGTCTCCCATACCGCTCACACTACAACCGGGCTAAGGCCATTCCCAACGCTGTTCTACTTCGTATGGGCTGTTTTAGTTTACAACTAGAACTGAAACAAGCCATTCCCAATGATGTGTTGCAGTTCTACTTTTCGAGCAAATTTTTGCAACAGATTTACAACTGCTGAACAACTCTGTTTTATTTTCAACGCGATTTGAAACACGGATGCAACATTGTTTTAAACTGGGTTTCTTTGTAGTTATGACAGCTGTTATGACTGATGACTGTCAAATTAGCGGTTCTTTAGTTTGTTTTGCAAGTGATTTATTAACGCGAAATTATGATCGACCAATATTTTTAAAACATGGCATTGCGATTAACGTGTTTTTGTTTTAATTTTGACAGTTCCAAAATTTAAAACTGGCAAGCAGTTTGCAACAAACATGAAACTCAGCGTTGGGAACGGCCTAATGTCGGACACTGAAATCATTTTGGTTCAATTCTCGTGCTCTATACTAGTGTTGAATAGTGTTCAATAGCAATATTCGAGCATAGATTTTAAGTACGCTACATAAAGTGTTTAAATGGTATATGGATCTTTAAAATGATAACCGAACCTGTTGATGAATCCTAAGTTAGGATTCCTAACATACTATTTGCTTTAAAAACTGTTTTAAAATGATCAACAAAGGTCAATGTAGAATCAAGGATCAATCCTAAGTCTCGATTTTTTTTTTTGCATCTTTCAATTAACGGTCTAGAGTACACGTGAAATGATGATGAGTAAGGTTTCTCGAATATGATATGATGTATGATGTATGATATGCATGGTATTAAAGTTCTGTCCAGTTAGAATCTGGAATTACTTATTGTGAATTCTTTTACAGCGGTTTGTTTACCTAGGCGCCCACTTTCTGTGGTATAAATTTCACGGTGTTTCGTGCAGTGAGTCAAAACTTATTCCAGATGGAAGCCGAGAGGAGAAAAAAAATTCGGCACACCCACGTTGATAATCCAACGTCGTCCGCAATAAAAATCGCAAAAACGTTGAAAATCGCCAAATCAACCGTGTATGATGTGCTCAAACGTTTCAGGGAGCGAAAGAGCGTTGATCGAGTGCCTCAAGGTAAGCGTCGTAGTGGAACATATGACCGCAAGCTGAACCAGAAGGTGTTGAGAACCGTCAGAGCAAACCCTGGACTATCAGATAATGATATCGTACAAAAATACGCAGCTGCTCGCAGTTCCGTTCGAAGAATTCGTATGCGAGCAGGATATCGTTCTTAACGAGCCAGCAAACAACCACACAGAACGTTGAAGCAAAGTTTCGTCACCAAAACTCGAGCTCGGAAATTGTACCAGCAGGGGTTGACGAAGTACCAAGGATGCCTGCTCATCGACGATGAAACCTACGTCAAAATGGATTTCGAACAGCTTCCTGGCTTCCATGGCGACGGCAGGAGGAGATGTTCCTGCGAAGTTTAAGTTTGCTTTTATGGACAAATTTGCCAAAAAAACTGGTGATTTGGCCAGGGATATGCAGCTGCGGAACAAAGACCAAAGTGTTCGTGACGAATAAGACGATGGACCCGAAGCTGTACAAGGAAGAATGCCTCAAAAATCGCGTACTACCTCTCATTAAAGCCCATAAAAGGTCCCGTGAAGTTTTGGCCAAGTTTGGCGAGTTGCCACTACAGCTGGGAAGTCATCCAGTGGTACCGCGATAATAGCGTAGATTTTATCGATAAAAACATAAATCCACCCAACTGCCCGCAGTAACGGTCCATCGAGAGATGTTGGGCAATAATGAAGCGGAAGCTTAAGAAAAGTAGAAAAACAATTCGGGACGCAACTCAGATGACCAAAATGTGGAAGGAGGGGGCGACCCCGGCGTAGTGGTTAGCATCCATACCTTTCACGCCATAGTCACGAGTTCGAATCTCACCCCCGGACAAGTTTCGAAAATACCCAAAAAGGTATTTGAGTGACTACGACGGGAGATGAACCAGCCCAGGGCTGAAAATCTCGATAATAAAGGGAAAAAAAAAGAACAAAATGTGGAACAAAATGTGTGCCAAGGAAGTTGACTCCGGAGGTGTGCAGCACTAGTGGGTTTTTAGTGGGTCGAGAAGTTGTCACCCTCATCCCCACACCATGACTTCTTCAAGTTCTTCTTTGGTACAACAGCCAAAATGTCTATTTCGCGCCAACATGAACCGGCCCGGAGGCACGGCTAATCGAGACTTTTGGGCTTTGGCCAAAGTTAATCTAGGGAAACTTGTAGAACCAGCGGAACCGAAAAAATTAAAAAGGATTGGACAAATGTGCATGTGTGGATCCTAAAAACTAAGACATTTTTAATATTTTGAAAGTGTGTTTATAATTTCTGAAGCAGTCTATGATATGGATCTTTCGATAACCTTTTTTGAGATTTGTTTGACCAATCAGATGCTGTCTGTCTGTTTGTTTGTTTGTTTGTTTGTTTGTTTGTCTGTCTGTTTGTTTGTTTGTTTGTTTGTCTGTTTGTTTGTTTGTTTGTTTGTTTGTTTGTTTGTTTGTTTGTTTGTTTGTATGTTTGTTTGTTTGTTTGTTTGTTTGTTTGTTTGTCAGTCAGTCAGTCAGTCAGTCAGTCAGTCAGGTATGTCTGTCTGTCGTTTTTGGGGCCGGAGAATCATACATTTCTACATAACTCGATAACTGATCAATGGTACCAAATTTGGCAGGTTGAGGTTTTTGACGTCAAGCAATGTTTCTAAAGTGACTCAAGACCCCTCCCCATTCTGAAAGGAGGGGCTCTCATACAAATGAAACACAAATTTCTGGATAATTGGATAACTAATCAAACAAATGCAAACAAATTTGGCAAGTGGAGATTTTCGAAGACAAGAAATGTTTCTATGATGGTTTGAGACACCTCCCCTCATAGAAGGGGTGGGAGGTCAAATACAAATGAAAAAAAAAATCTGCATAGCTCGGGAACTAATCAAGCAAATGGAACCAAATTGGACATGTGGATGTTTTTGAAGGCAAGAATGTTTTTATGGTGTTTTGATACCCTCGATGTCTGACAGCTGGTTATCTGCATATGACTAATTTTTGGTCATTATTGTTAAAAATTTGTAAAGCTTATAAATAACCGCACTCCACAGAAAGCCTCGTTGTATAAAATTTTGACTCATCAAAAAAAAATCTATCCTTTTAGCAACTTGATAGTTTATATTCATATACTTCCTTTACAAAAAAATGTTTATTTTCGGAACGGCAAAACATACTGTATAAATAATGGACTGCGAAGCTAGATAAATTGAACAAAAACATTTTACCGAACATATTCTTTGAAATAGATAAACACGTACCAAACTCATTACATTTCCTCAATATCAACTGGTACTCCTTTCTTCCTTCCCTCTCCAACAGACGTTTAAATTCGGCGTTATCCATTTTTCCTAATGAACCACCTCTGAAGCACATTCGTATCCTTTATATCATCATTAATAATGATGTATGAGCACTTTTCCGAACACACTGTGAACTTGCTTCGTCAACATGAACCGGCTGACTGAGGGACTTGGACTTCGATTCGCAAAAACTTTTCGCAACCGGAAGAACCGATGTAAGAGTCCCATCGTTTGCCTCATTTGAGTGGGTACCTTGAAAATAGTTAAATATTCCACCCCTGCCATCCCTTCCGGCAATGTAAACGGAAAACTTCGTTTTTATGGCTTATTTATTGTTGTTGAATTTGCGGGTCGTCGAAATCGGATTGACTATTAAGCTTCACAATACTGTCTATTGTTTGTGATATTTTGTTTACTGCCATCCTTGATCGAAGGAAGCAGCGAAGGCAAATTGATTGTCCCAATAAAATAAAACGTAATCATGAAAGGATTGAGCCCGACCCGCTTCGCTGGAATTTTTTTTTTCTGTTTACCTTTCGCTATGGATGTCGAAAAACAGTGGTTGATTGATTGAAAGCTAAAATTGGGAATCAATCGTGCCTATCAACTGGGAATCTATATGTTGACTTAGATGCATCGATAGATTAAATAGACCACGTGGTTAGCTTCTTCGTCTTTAACGGTTTCGCGCGTTCTTAAATATTCTAATTGCGCTTTCACAGTCATTAATCGAAAGATTGCAATGCCACGTTCCCTAGTATTGAATGGCAAGCACAATGGTACTCTATTGTCAGGAAATTTGACAATATTGCTAGTTCGATTTTTCGACCCGTGAATCGAACCCACCACTTTCGTATTGACGGCATCGTGATTTAACCAACTTTGTTATCTGAGACGTCTGCAAATATATCAAAACTGTTATATCATGCGATTTATTACCTCCAAGTTCTGTGGGATACTTCTGATAGAAGATTTGGCAAAAATTTAGTTTTTAAATAATTTAAAATTGAATAGTTCTACAAGAATGAGTTCTATGGTAAAATTATTCAATTATATCAAATTTTTGTGCTTCGTAAAAGAAAATAAATGTTTTTAAAATTATCTAAACTGGTGGATCAGATGTTATTTTGAAGACTTTGTTTAGAAATTCATAAAAAGTTTAAAATTCAAGAAATTCATTTACTTCTGAGTTACTGTCAGAATTTCAGCTCAATCCATCCCTTGAGTGCTGACATAGAGATTGTCATATATGACAATTTTGTATGAAAAACTGTACATGTATTTGATATTTCCGTCACCAGTGTATTCTAGGAACTTCCAAGAAAATGTCGAGAAGCGTTTTAAAAAAATAATCGGTACTCTGTCTCTACTAAGTGAAAGCAGATGAGAGCACACTGTTTTTACAAGCAGTATATTTCGGTATTAACCTTCGAATTTTTTTGGACGAGTCACTATGATCGATTCATTCAAATATTAGTTGAAAAGAAAAGATAAATATTAGCTTCAACAGGTTAACAATACTTTAAATAAAAGTAAGTCTCTTGTGCCGCCAGATTTCCCCCAATATAAATGAATAACATTTTACAAGCAAGTCCAGGAAACTACTTAATTTTTAAACCTTAATTAGGTTTGTTATCACCAAATTCAGTTAATAAAAATCCATAAAATATAATTTCCTGAAGAAAAATAAGAAAATAGATCAACTCAAGAAAATTGCGTCTGGTGAATGGGCTCTAAGAAATGGTTTAAGGAAAGTAATTATTTCCCGAAAACAAGAAGGACAAAGTTCTTCTCTGGAAAATTGGTCATGGGAAATGGCGTCTGGGAAATAGCATCAGAAAAATAGTTTCACGAAAACAATCAATTCCCTGAATACAGAAGGACAGATATCCACTCTGAAGAACTAGTCATTCCGGAAGATGGCTTCTGGGAAATAGTTCCCGGGGAATTACCTCTAGGAAAAATCCCCTGAAAAATGGTTGCATTTTCCGAAAAAATGAGGACAGAGATCCGTTATGGAAAATTAGTCATTCCGGGAAGTGGCTTTTGAAAAATGGTCTCTAGGGACAAATTGCCTCTGGGAAATGTATTCCGGGAATCAACTTATACTGGAAAAAAAAATCGTACAACTCCGTAGAGATTATGAATAGTGTCTCATTTCAAATTAGAAATATATTCGGAAAAAAACCTGGGGGGGGGAGGGCCTACATAATTCTGGAGGGGGCCTAGCCCCCCAGGCACCCCTAGTAGTTACGCCAATGGATATTACTTGGAAAAGATTTAGATGATGATTCATGATAATGCTACATTCACTAAAATTAATGTTTTAATTAATGTTTAATTATCATCTTTCATAAAATCCGGTTCCGTACATCACTTTTTTTCTGTATCATCTACCCATCTATCATTGTATCATCTAATACAATAAACTATCATATCAGTATAGTGGAAATCAGCACATTAGGAAACTTATTGGGTTCATATTTTTAGGGAATAAATTTTTAACCAGTTTTTTTGTTTCAACCAAAGATGTATATTAATATTATCCAGACGTTCGTACCAAAAAACTGAGTGTCAGGAGGTTTTAAGGGATGGATTTAATTTTGGAATCAATTTAATTGTCCACATCATTAAATGTCAATTATATGATATATGATGATTGCCAATCATGTCTATGAATATATCCAACGCCTAGTTCGACATAATAAATTTCGCAGAATCTCGTTAGACTTTACTGCCTTACATATTTTTGATCTTCGTATGAATTATGAAACTTCTTACAAATAAATGAATATTAGCGGGCGCAGGCCACCGTCAGCTGGCGCTTGTTGACAAACCAGCCTTGATACTTTGAGCGAAAATGAAAAAAAAGCCCGGATCATAGGTGCATTTGCTGCGAGGGTCGATTGCGCACCTGTCTGTCGGTCCATCTCTGCGGAAGTATTGACCTGCTTTTTGGGTGAGTGTCGGATCAGTAGTTCGCTACCTAGACACTTTTTTTCTTGGCTGGAATGGTTCAGAATCCATTGCGTATAAATTTACCGCCATTTTTTTTGTCACAACCGCTTTTGAAAATGTCATCAACTTGGTTTGATACTGATCGAACTCTTGCGTTTGTCTCAGTGAATGGAATACTCGTGTGACAGAACATCCGAATGAATTAAGCTTTCCCGTAGCTTCTGTGACAAACATCAACATGGTTCATGCGTGAACCTCAAGCTGTCTCACAGCAGCATTCATTGTTTTTAGTGCAGGTATGAAAATGAAATATGTAGTTCTGGAGCTTTGGACTGTGTTGATAGTTCATTTTCATCACGTCAGTTTCGATATTCTTGCACTGAAAAAAATGTATTCTCTCTTTCAGATTGACCTGCTGAAAAATCGCACCCCTGATAAACAATAACCATAAGAAGTGCCTAACCACCAATTCGGGGTATCATCCCAACTTTAAGTGGTATGGTCACACCATCTATGATATCGTTCCTAAATGGTACATGTTTATTAGGGCTGGTATGTGATACCACACCACATCGCTGCGCTTTTCGCTTCATTTTTGCTGATTGGCCAAGCTGACAGCCAATGTTGCCAATGGACACTCTAAACAAAATATACTTAAATAAGTTTAACTCACAATAATCGATGAAACTTTTAAAAAATCGACTATATCGAAATATCGGATGAAATCGTGAAAAATCGTCGATTATCTTTCATAGCGATGACCTCAAAACTGGTCGATTAGAAAGAGATGCGAATCGCTCATTACGATTTCGTTCGATGAAATCCAATAATTTGGTTAAATCGGATTTTTTTAGAATTTTTTAAATTTCATCTGGTTTGGACTAGACATTTTGATTAAACATCATTTCTTTTCTAAATTTGAGATAATCCGGAAGAGTCGCGCCCCTAACCATACAATAGAATCTATAGTATGTAGAATTAATAGCATTGTTCACAACGATAAGATGGCAATAGGAGTTATTGTTCCCACAATAAAATCCAATGTAAATTGAGACATCGACAATAGAAATGGGGGGGGCTGATAAGTATCTTAACTATAGAAAAAATCATGTTTTTTCTAACAAATTTGAGTCAAATACTACTAATTGTATTGTTTCACAATTGTTGAAAATCCTGGCATATTATGTGAATTGTAGATCTATTGTAATGACAATATGCATTTTTCATTTATCTGATTCACGAACAATAAGATTTATGGTCGGAAATGGATTTTAAGGTTATTTTATAATATTGTATTGTAATTGTATGGTAACTTTTATGTATGGCAACCAAATCGAATACTGAAGTTACTCAAATCTTTCCATTTTTTTTTCTCTCTCTCTCTCTCTCCCTATCTCGTCTATTTAAATGAGACTCGATATTCGAGAACCAGGTTACTCACGTAATGGTTAAACAAAAAATTTCCTGGTGGCAACCTTTGGTTAAAAAAAAGCCAAACAACCATCTGAAAATTGCATCTCGAGCACTAAAGAAGTGTGTAAATCGCAGATGAAATAGGCCTGTTTGTCCAAGGATAAGCTTTTTCTAGTGGAATTTAAAGGAACTTATTTACGTTTACTAGTGAAAAAGCGTTGGATTTTTTTTTTAGGTGGTCAAGTGGTCAAGAGAATTAAAATTTTCCGAGTTTTTTTTAATAACAAAACATAATTCAATGGAATATATTTTCCTCAAATCCTACGTTTATTAGGCCTGCTTCAGAAATGCTTCGACGTCCTGCTGGGTTACAGCAGTTGGCCGCAGCATTAGCCATGTCCGTTGAAAAGAGTATATCGTCCTTCGTGTGATACTTCTTGCCTAAGGTGGCAACTTTCCGTCGACACTTTGTACTGTTTATCTTCCCGTTCATCGCAAGCCCCAACAAAAGAAAGCGGCTTGGACATTCCCTTCCCGCTGATTGTCAGCCACAAAAGGACCTTTAGCAGGAATGTCATGTGGGAGATGGCAGAATAAGCAGGTCTCGTCATCCATTATGACCACGACGTCGCGCTTCGCCAGAAAGATGTTTTTCACCAGCCTATTAACGCTCTTATTCTTGGGAATTTGCCTGCTGTTTAGGCACGGCCGGCCACCGCTGACACTTCATAACATGTCTGTCTTGCCCAAGTACGTCTTCATCGTTTGACCGCTTCCAACAATATCTCGGCCCAACGCGCAGAACTTTGAAGACATCCTGCCTTAGGTTTCATTCTCAGCTTCTGCTGCACTTTGCGGGTGCGCAACGCTGTCAGTTGGTCGGAACCAGGTTTGTTGTCCCTCGGGCATGAAGTGCCACCCAATGACAAACTTCTTCGTTGCAAATTGGAGTTGGCATTACGTAGTTGACGAGCGTAGGTGCTTGCTAGTTTTCGCCATGGCTGTTGAAAATCAACCGAAAACGCTGTCATTTTTTCTCTGTACACAACTGTGTTGCTTGTGATGTAAAGGTAGAGGTAGCAGGGCAGTCGCATAAAAAAAGAACTAAAATCGATCAATTTTAATTAATGCATACATTATAAGCTGTTCGATTGTGAGAGAGTAGGCTACACTTCAAGTTTGACGTATCGTTTTATTTGTGCTCTGTCAAATTTCTAAGTTTTACTCTGTTTGCTAGTAATACTTATTCAAACATCAATTAGCTGTTAAACCTGAAGTGCAAGCAAATGTAAGTTTTAGTGCCAACGTTTTCCTCGAAGACTCGAATTATTATCCAGAAGAGGAAAGAGTTGATACAAGGAAACCGCAGCTTAGTAGTATTTTTTTTTTCTATGTATTTGAACTGAGCGAATCGTTTTGAGCTTCTTTCTGTGTCGAGCAGTGATCGTGGATCATTTTCCATACGGAAAAGCTGAAGAGCCGCTGGTTAGTTTTTCGGCGTGACTTTCCACCTGTGTCAAGGTTTTTTGTTCGCCTAACGAAAGCTAATGGCGCCACTGTTAAAACTTCCATAACTGATGGCTTTGAGTGCAGGGTCAGTTGTGTTGTTTTGTTATATTGTGAGAATTCAAGTTATTTGTTAGGATTTATATTCAGTTGGTTCACAGGTAGGTTAATTTCGTGTCCCCAAAATTGACCATTCTCTTGTGGGGGTCGAGTTTTGGTCTTATCGCCTAGTCCGTCGCTCTTACTATACGGTATGGCCTATATAGTTTTAGTACACAACAAGTGGCTACGGGGTTCTCTGTACCTAATATTTTCTAACGAGTGACTTAAGCACCACCATTCCTCAGGGTTTCGAAAAAGTCTACGTTTGTCTACGATGGGGGAGGGAGGGATATTCCAAAAGTCTACGTAGACCTTTTTTACCCTTCTTACATCAATAGAAGGGTATTAAGATCGCTTGAAAACTCGACTTTTTATCCGAGGCCCACAGGGCCGAGTGTCATATACCATTCGACTCAGCTCGACGAACTGAGCACATGTCTGTGTGTATGTATGTGTGTGTGTGTGTGTGTGTGTGTGTGTGTGTGTATGTGTGTGTGTGTGTGTGTGTGTGTATGTGTGTGTGTGCGTTACAAATAATGTCACATCGGTTTCTCAGCCATCTGTGAACCGATTTCAGTTCTGTTGACGGCAAATGGAAGCTACAACATTCCCATAGAACGCTATTGATTTTTTTTTCATTCGGACATTTCGTTACGAAGATATGAACGAAACAGTACTTGAAGGCCTATTATAATAGTAATCAAACAGTTTAGTCTCCGATTACATACTGAGCTATTTGTGTACCGATTTTAGTTTTGTTGGTGTCAAATCAAAGCTATGATATTTCCAAATAACTGGTCAAAATTTCATTATGATTGAATAATTCTTCATGGAGATATGACCAAAACAATACCTGAGAGCACATAATTGTGAGATGACAATATACTCGTTGCAGTGCAAAACCGAACAAAACCAATCACACCAATCGATGCCGCTTGCATTCTATTGTGTCGTATCTGGAGCGTTGTATAGCACATACAGCGGACTAGCCACACTATGCTACTGTATAGAATTAGAGCAGCATCGATTGGTTCGAGTGGCTGGTTTTCAACTGCAACGAGTATATTCGAAAATTACACAAAGTCTCCATTTACAATTTTCAACGAATATGTACTTATTTAAGCATCTTGAATCCATATCGATAATCAAAATTGAAGCTCAGGATTGAAGCTTTGTTAACGCAAAATTAAAGTTATAAAATTTCCAAATAAGTGTTCAAAATTTCATTATGTTAACTTCCCTTTTACCCTTCTTACATCAATAGAAGGGTATTAAGATCGCTTGAAAACTCGACTTTATCCGAGATCCACAGGGCCGAGTGTCATATACCATTCGACTCAGCTCGACGAACTGAGCACATGTCTGTGTGTATGTATGTGTGTGTGTGTATGTGTGTGTGTGTGTGTGTGTGTGTGTGTGCGTTACAATAATGTCACATCGGTTTCTCAGCCATCTGTGAACCGATTTCAGTTCTGTTGACGGCAAATGGAAGCTACAACATTCCCATAGAACGCTATTGATTTTTTTTTCATTCGGACATTTCGTTACGAAGATATGAACGAAACATTACTTGAAGGCCTATTATAATAGAAATCAAACAGTTTAGTCTCCGATTACATACTGAGCTATTTGTGTACCGATTTTAGTTTTGTTGGTGCCAAATCAAAGTTATGATATCTCCAAATAACTGGTCAAAATTTCATTATGATTGGATAATTCTTCATGGAGATATGACCAAAACAATACCTGAGAGCACATAATTGTGAGATGACAATATACTCGTTGCAGTGCAAAACTGAACAAGACCAATCACACCAATCGATGCCGCTTGCATTCTATTGTGTCGCATCTGGAGCGTTGTATAGCACATACAGCGGACTAGCCACACTATGCGACTCTATAGAATAAGAGCAGCATCTTTTGGCTCTGGTTTTGAACTGCAACGAGTATATTCGAAAATTACACAAAGTCTCCATTTACTATTTTCAACGAATATGTACTTATTAAGCATCTTGAATCCATATCGATAATCAAAATTGACGCTTAGGCTTGTCTAATAATTCATTCTATGAACTGATTTTATGAAATTTCTAATATTTATGTAATTTCCCCTTTTATATAACTAACATACACAGCTCATTAAAGACTATTAATGGTAATATTTTAATTTTTGTTCAATACTGAACAATACGTTCAGGATTGACAAATAGTTCATTTTAACAACTGAATGTATGGCACATTGAATATTTCTGAATGTTCTTGGAATTTCTGATGAAAATATTGCCCGCATTTGAGTTTGTAATTCTGGTGAAATGTAAGAAGGGTTCAGTCTCACCATCGGTGGATTAATGCGGGTTTTTTCTCTACAAAACGGATACTCATACCCTCCACGCAGAGAAAAATACCGTGTTAACAAACAAATATTCCAGGTAAATCTTAACATAAAATTAATTTATTTTGGCCGCAAACATAAACATGCTCTCTTTCTAACATATTCTATGTTTAAACCAACCCTAGTAGCACACTTGTTGCCATTCCGTTGAGATATCATAAATATGACTTGCTAAGTCATAATCAAGTTACTACAACTAATAAAAGTCGTAGTGTGCTACATGGGAAGTGACATCGATTTTTGAAGCTAAAATCATATTATGTTTATTTTCAACATATTAATGATACGAATAAACGTACAAATTTTGGATTCTACTGGTTGCGTTCGAAATTTAATTTATCTATTCTATGAATCTTGGTTATCTTAGTCCTGGGTTGAGCTTAAATGCTAACATGTTTCAGTTTCAAGAAGTTTGCTCAGAGATGTACACAGTTTCGAGCCCTGAACTTTTTAAAAATTGAAGCAATACATCAAATCAGTATAATATGGCAGCTAATTAAATTATTTTTTTATTTTTTTTTTTATTTACGACACTTTACACCTGAGTGCATTCGTGTCGGTAAATTAAATAATGGAGCATAAAGGGCGATACGGTCAAAATTTGGTCAATATCAACTTGACGTATTTCTTTCAATTTTGCATTTAAAAAACCTGAACACCCCTCATTTTGAAGGTGTGTGTGTGTAGAATGTTGCTCCTATTTTGATTTTGGAATTCACTCTTCAGTTGTCAAAATGCCGTCCAAGCAAGAAGAGCAGCGTATCAAAATTTTGCTCGCGCATCGCGAAAATCCGAGCTACTCGCACGCAAAGTTGGCAAAATCGCTAAAAGTTGCCAAATCAACCGTTACAAATGTAATTAAAGTGTTTGGGGAACGTTTGTCGACAGCCAGGAAGTCTGGATCGGGGGAAATCGAAAACCGGAAGCCGCTGAAACGACAAAGAGAGTTGCCGGTAGTTTCAAGCGAAACCTCAACCTATCTTCCGAGATGCCGCAAATAAGCTGGGTGTATCGTCTACAACCGTGCATCGAGCCAAAAAACGAGCCGGACTATCGACTTACAAGCAGGTAGTGACCCCAAATCGCGATGATAAACAAAATACGACGGCCAAAGCGCGATCCCGGAGGCTGTACACGACGATGCTGACGAAGTTTGACTGCGTGGTAATGGACCACGAAACCTACGTCAAAGCCGACTACAAGCAGCTTCCGGGACAGGAGTTTTATACGGCAAAAGGAAGGGGAAAGGTAGCAGATATTTTCAAGCACACGAAACTGTCAAAGTTCGCAAAGAAATATCTGGTTTGGCAAGCCATCTGTACCTGTGGCTTGAAAAGCAGCATTTTCATAGCTTCCGGGACTGTCAACCAAGAAATTTACGTGAAAGAGTGTTTGAATAAACGTCTGCTGCCTTTCCTGAAGAAACACGGTTGTTCCGTACTGTTTTGGCAGGATTTGGCATCTTGCCACTACGGTAAAAGGCCAGTGGAGTGGTACGCCGCCAACAACGTGCAGGTGGTTCCCGAGGACAAGAACCTTCCCAACACGCCAGAGCTCCGCTCAATTGAGAAATACTGGGCTATTGTCAAGCGGAACCTAAAGAAGACCAAAAAAACTGCTAAGGACGAGCAGCAGTTCAAGGCAAACTGGCTTTCTGCGGCGAAAAGGTGGACAAGGTGGGTGTACAAAATCTGACGGCAGGGTCAAGCGTAAGGCCCGGCAATTCGGATTTGGAAAAGCGGAAGCCTAACTGAATATTTTTCCTGAATTTTATACTAATTAAACTTGAAAAAGAAATTTAATTTGATTTTTTAAATAAACGATTTCACCGATTTACACGCGTTTTCCCTTGACCAAATTTTGACCGTATCACCCTTTACATCCCGTTCACACTACAACCTATAGGGGAAAGGCTTGTAAGATGGAACAGCGCTACTTTTGACGTGCACAGCGACAACACTATCGCGCTGACCTCATTTTTTTCCTATTCTTCAATTTTCATTTGCTTTTAGAGTGAATACACACATTCGATCTAGCTCTTCCAGGTTTCAATGTTCGAAAGTGTTGGAATAATTAAAATAGCAATTATTTCTAGTGCTTAATAAGTGGAAATATCCCATCGATATCAAAAGGTTAACATTTGTGTTGGCTAGCGTTTTTGGTGTATTTTTATGATCCAAGGACATTTCCAAACAAATTGTAAAGTGAAACAATTTTTTGATGTTTTTTGTTTATGGCGTCATGTTTGTAAGATGGAACACTGTTTGGCTTGCAAGATAAAACACTTTTTTTTCGTTTTAAAACGTATGAGTGATATTTTTTATGTTTGGAAACGCCATGGAATCAACAATAAATTGATTTATAACGATACATTTCTTGAAATTGCAATTTTCGATAAATTTCGAAAATAGGCCATATTTTTTTTGATGACTATAAATAATCAGGTCCGTGGGCAAACTTGGAGCCTTTTAGTTCCTCTTTCGAAAGATTATCAAAAAAATAAAAATTATGCATGTTGCGAGCAAAAAACGAATTGTGTTCCATCTTACAAGCTGTTTTTTGAAATTGCAATTTTCCATCAATTTCGAAAATAGGCCATAACTTTTTATTTGATGACTATAAATAACCAGTTCTGTGGGCAAAGTTGGAGCCCTTTAGTTCTTCTTTCGAAAGATGTCTTTGGATCCGCGAAAAAATAAAAATTATACATGTTACGAGCAAAAAAATAAATAGAGCCCAGTACTTCTCTATTGGGCGGAGTTCTGGACAGTTTGGTGGATTGGCTGTTTTTGGCACGTATTTGACCTCTTGTACCTTATACCATTTCAGGACGGGTTTCGCATAGTGACAAAACAGACTGGAGAGTCGTGGCTTCTGATAAACGGTAGCAACCGCTTTTGCAGACATTCTTTCTCGTACACATCCTTATTGATAGTGTTGGTAGAGACGAAACTTTTAGATTTTCAACCACAACTACATATGGCCTGCCACATCAAATACTTCTTCGGGAATTCGGACACCTTCTTTGTCCGGAAATACTTGGATGTTGGGAGAAAGTCTACAAAAGTCTACGATGGAGGAAGGGGGGGGTTTGAAAGTGTCAAATTTCGGTCTACGTGGTTTATGAACAGTCCCCAAGAGAAGCATAACTGCTCAACAAAAACATCTCATATCAGAGGTTGGAACGAATAAGTAACATGTTTATATGAATTTGAATTTGTATTAGTTTAACCTAGGTCATTGTGTATCCTTCGCCTCTTATTGCCTAATGCTACCTGATGTGCGCGGATTTTCATATTTCTATTTATCTTAAATTCATATTGTATTATGTATGTTTGTGTGTGATGTTTTGGTGTGGGTGAGTGTGCGTGTATTGACTTTGCGTTGACGCGTCCTTCTTCTCTTTTCAGAAAGCGAGTATTGGCGCTATAACCATAAGCCATAAAAGGCCCGCCCTTCGGTTCAGAAAGGGGTATGGGCGCGTTCTGTCGAGTTGGTCGCGGCAGATTTCATGTGTGAGTAGGCTGCCACATAAACGTTCAAAAGTGCCTGAACCAAATGGACAGCTTGTAATGACCACTTGAAGATGCGATGGGGGATCATTGTCC
Source organism: Aedes japonicus (assembly GCA_034211315.2). NCBI lineage: Eukaryota > Metazoa > Arthropoda > Insecta > Diptera > Culicidae > Aedes > Aedes japonicus. Next base: position 13,633 of record JASCZW010000191.1, on the reverse strand, counting down.
TGATTCTCAAATGTAGCACGTCTTCTGAGTAATAGAGTGGAAACTCATCGGGAATGATCTCTCTTATGCATCCGTCGAACCATTCTGAACGGCCGTTGTGAGAATATCACCATGAAAATCTCACTCTCAACATGCGCATAGCATGTTACCAGTTACTTATGCTTCACTCCTTTCTCCTGTTCTCTTTCCTATGCCATGGCCGAGAGCGGTGTCTTACACATTGTGAGTCTCGATAAGCGCTACCAAAGTCAGCTCTCCAAAAGCAGAAACACCGAGACGATAATATGGACCCTACATCAAGGGAAGGTTGAAGCAGTAAGTGATGAACGAGAAACCCTAACCAATTTTACTTTTAGCCAAACAAGCTAACACGAGCTAAGAAAATCATATTAATTTCTCTGAATTTTCATATATTTATGTAACACCATATGTTGAGATAAAGGGAGGGACCATCAGAGTACCCGATTGAAGCGATTTGGATAGGAAGAGTGGGACTGCCAACTTCCTGTTGTTAACATTTCGTTGTGTTTCGTGGTGAAATCGTTTAATTAAAACAGTCCAGTGCTATAGGCAGTTGCCTTGCTACATTAGATGGTAGTTCACATCATCATCATCATAACCGTAAGCAATAAAAGGCTAGCACATGAGTCAGTGCTCATGTTCCAACCGACCGACACGCAAGCACTACACTCTTGGTTTAGAAGCCTGGATACAAGAAGAAACGTTTGTGTTCCAGCCCCGAAAAGCGGACAACAAAGGAGTTCATTAACATTCTTAGCTTCGTCACTCCCAACGACTGATATACATATAAATACACATATGCTTTCTCGCCAAGGAAAGCCTTCCGCACAATCCCGTTAAAATTCCAACTCCAGATGTCTATGAAGGTACCGTGAGTTCTCAGCATCTTCTTAAGTAGACACTTCCTTTCTATCCCTTACTGATCATAAGGACCTGGCCAGGTGTTGCACAAAGAGATCGATGGATGAAGAGCCTGTCACACCCAAGGCAGCTCTTCTGGCGCTTCCATCGACTCTACAACAGCCAACCCAGGATTGTGTATGGTCGTAAAATGCTATGCTATGCTATTATAAGCTGTTCGATTGTGAAACTGAAAGACTTTTCCTCGTGTTTTGATGAATGTTGTGCATGATGTTTATACTGTTCACGGAATTTTGAACATTTGTAAATTGGTTACGAAGGATTCAGTATAGAATAACAGTATATCGGAAATACTTATTTATTTATTTATGAAATCTTCTGAACGTGGAAACATGTCGGGATTTTCCAAAACAAATAATCCTGAAGAATTTTGAATTTCTGACATCTTTCTTGTAACAATTAGCTTATCTGCAATTAGCAATTATCTGCTCTCAAATCGTGTTCTGAATGCAATTCTACAGATGTAAAATAATAGAGTGGTTCCATTTTTTTTAAATATCGCTCGATTGATTTCAAATCCTGCAATGATCTTTCTGCCAAAACTTGAACTCATTTGGTTGCAAGTACGACCTGCCTTTTCTCCTTGAAGTTAATATGGGAATTACTCAGGGAACATCATCCCTACGAAAAAAAAAAACATTTGGAACTTTGTCAGACATTATTTTTTTACCTGACAGCGTCAGAAGATTTCTTTAACAATTTTGCGGATCAAATTACACAAGCCGAGATACATGCTGTGCAAAAGTGACAACTGGAAAAACAAACTTACACGCTAAGAATAAATTTATGCAAGGTTATCCTAAATATGTGTATACCAGGTAAATTTTTAACTCACATGCAAATAATTTTTAGCAACAGGATAACGGGATGTAATGTCAGCCTAGCTACTTCATTCAGCCTCAGAAAACGAGGGAATATCTCTTTGTTACATTCGCCGTAAAAATAGCTGTTTCCAAATTTCAGGTCCACATTACCAACCGTCAGAGAATTAAAAAAAAAGTGTTACGATTTTCAGTTAGTTTTCTTTCAACAAGCCTTGCAAATCAATAAACTTTGGACCTGCATGCGCTCGTAATGTCAAGGTAGTGAAATGCATAGTTCAAGGTCCCCCAATCAAGCAAGCCTAAAAATGAACAGTAGATGAGATCCATGTACCTGATAGGCCAAGTCCCGGTTTATTTACATAGCAATAATCTTTCGGTACCATCGTTCGTAACAGAGGGACACGAAAACTTTTCAACTGGCACCCTATCTAACCTGGTAGAAGAAATCGACCGAGAATCGTCACACGGCAAGGAGACATCCATCACCGTTGCCAAATGAGGTAAATTGCGTGACAACGTTGCTTTGTAGGAGACAATGTTTTTTTTATTCCTATTCCTTCCTTCGGTGTCTTCTATGAACGTAATATTTACTCAACATGGATTGGATGGAGGGACTTTTATAGAAAACTAAATCATGCTTCTTCATACAACTGGATAACAATGTCCTTAGAAGTGTTTAGCGCTGTTGCTGGAATTTTAATGCGTGATTTGCGTGTTTCACAACCCGTTTCAAGAGCTATTGGAACTTTATTCCATCGCACAAACTTCTAACTCCTCTTAAGGCAGTTTAACCTAATTTGTGTAGTCCCCTTGTTTCGCAAATTGTATCTTGATATATCCTCACCTTCCATTTTTCTTCGTCGGTAAATTTAGTTATCGAAAATTAACTGCTCAAACCATCAAACCACTTGTTCACAGCAACAAGAAACCAAGATATAACCTAACACACACACACACTATTCACGTGGATGGCACAATGGCCTGTAATAAACCAGAACCGATCCTTAAAAAGCAAACAAGGGATCAATTTGTCCAAACGGCTGAAAGTGAACTGCAAGTGCCAGGAAGCAACAGCTAGTCGAGACGTACAAAGTCGCGAAAAATCAACAACCTACTTTGATGTATTTAAGCATATGTCATAGGATTGCAAAACCACGTGCTACCATTGGTTAGAAACGGAACACGACACTCGCTGAAGGATATCATGCCAAAATACACAAAGCGTGCTCAGTAAGCAAAGTGTGGGAAAATGATGTCCTAGTTTTTCGCCTTAGTTAGGTACTTTTGCTTTGTTTCCTTTCGTCTGCCGTTTTATAGCCTGTGATGTGGTTATTAAATAGACACCAGTAGAAAGCGTAATAAAACCAGTAAACTGTTGTGTGGATTGGCTAGCGTTTTGAATTTTTTTTGAAGGTATTTTGTTTTTGCGACTTTTTTTGTAGAACAAAGAACTCTCTAGGGTAAACGCTCCTCCTTTAATGTACCAATAGTTATGTATGGAGCCTCATCGCTCATTTTTCAATCGTAATCTAGTATCCGTTTTTTCATTCCATTGCTGTATTTTTCTTAGAGTAAAAGTTATTTATATCGTGTTTGAATATGTTAGTAATCAATTTAAATCCAAGTAAAAGTGAGGTTAAACGTTTTAGTATCTAAAACTGAAATTGCAGGCTATATAACTTGCTGTCTATTTTTCAAACTGTATGGAATTGGTCAGTATCGTTATTATCATTGATTTTCTTATCTTTTTATCACCACTTACTGGGCTTACCCAGGTAACCAATAAGCAGTTCCAAAGCGTCTTTACAGCAGCCTATTAAGCATCTAAGTCGACGTAAATGCAACATAAATGCCACTTTTGGCCCAATATACGGCTGTTTTACTGCAATCAGGGTTCAACATTATCGACGCATAAAAAGGAAAATGAACCTCCTACGCAATCGTTTCGAACCGATCAAGGTAATTTTCACGTATTCCATCTTGGTTCTTGCTATCGAGTCACGATGAATATGTTTCTGTCAAATATGACTTGTCTGTCGATCATTTTCGTCTTTATGTTCATCAGTTCAGTTGATTTTAAGCACATACTTGCGTCAGTTGACGAAATGAACTACTCGAAGTATGCTTCCTTTGATTATTGGTTTGTTTTCACTTCAATTCGGTACTGAATCGACTCAATCGACTATAGTCATGCGTCACGTCGTTACGTATTTCTGGAGCAACAATAGAAAAGGGCCTATCAACATTTGTACACAAACACTTCTGAGCCTATTTCCTCGCAAAGCGTAGGCCACCCATGCAAACCAATACCATCATCATGTAGGGGAAAGTTTCCCCTACACGAGGATTCTGTAGGTTTGCGTGTGTAGCCAGCGGCTTGCGAGAAAACGGGCTCAGGAGTGATTGTTTACAAATGTTGATGGGCCCTTTTCTATTGTTGATCCAGATTTCTTGGTTTCTACTATAAGTTTGTATCGAAAAATCGGTAAAATTTATTCTTCAGGACCATCCAAAACTCACGATCTTTTTCCTCTAAACTTAGTCAGTTTTTCAGAGTGGTATTGTGTTTTCCTTCGGAAGAACTGCTAAAGGCCAGTATCGACCTAAAAAGTAAAGAGGTAACGGAATTTTGTTCAATTTTACCATGCGGATTTTGACAATTGACCTGCATGGAACGAAATGTCACCTTCACTGACGGAATAATCGAGCGGATCATTTTTCCGAAAGTAAAAGTGACAGCTCCCATTAGTTTGCGTGGGAACCTTACAAATAACAATTTTATTTTTCATTCTTTTCAGGTGGATACTGCTGCAGAAATTTCTTTTCGATTCATTACTTTTCCGTTTCAGTAAACGGAATTTAACATGGGTTTGGGATAGAAAAAGAAATTTCTTTCGAACACGACACCGACCTTAATGTAAACCTTCCTCGGGTATAAAAAAACTGGCACGTATGACAACACGGTCAACGGATTTCAACCCTTTCTAGAATTATGAAATTTCAACCTAGACACAATGTTGTACCCCATTTGAAAGGTTATGGTCTCATAAATCTATTGGTGGAGGAAAAACCTGGTTCCAGAAGTATTGGCCACCGGGAATCTGCTACAAAGCGAAGGAGGATTTGATTTCTATGTGTGAAGAGAATTACTCACAAAATATTCCACACTTGTTGCAACACTCTATGCCGTCTTGAACAAAGTTTCTCAGTATGTCATTTGTCGTCTTTTGACATTATGATATAAGGTCCAGATATTGCCGCGGGCGGAGATGGCGCTGCAGTCTATCTTTGGCAAATGAAGCGCTAGAGAGGCTCTGTCTTCGGCAAAGATTTTCAGTATGTCATTTGTCGTATTGTGAGATTATCATGTTCGTTTCAGATCTTGCCGCAGAGACTGCGCTGCTGTGTATATTTGCCAAACGAAGCGCTAGAGTGTTGCCGTTCTTAACAAAGTTTCTTATTATGTCGTTTTTCGTGTTTTGTCTTCATCAGATAAGTTCCAGATCTTGCCGCAGAGATGGCGCTGCAGTCTATATTTTCCAAATGGTGCGGTAGAGAGTGCCCGTCTTGGGAAAAGTTTTTCAGTATGTCATATGGTCGTCTTGTGAGATTATCATATTAGTTCCAGATCTAGCCGCAGAGACGGCACTGCAGTCTAACTTTGCCAAATGAAGGTCCAGAGAATTGCCATCATAGGCAAAGTTTCTACTTGTGACATTTGTCGTCTTTCGACATAAATAATATTATTTCCAGATCACTCAGCACAGATGGCGCTGCAGTCTATCTTTGACAAATGAAACTCCAGAGAGTTGCCATCTTCGACAAAGTTCCCCATTTTGCCGTTTGTCGTTATCATTTTAGTTCCAGATCTTTCAACATAGATGGAGCTGTAGTTTTTATTGTAAATTGAAGCTTGTGAGTGTTCCCGTCTTAGTTTTTCAGTATGTAATATGTCGCCTTCTGTCATTATCATGTTCTCAGACTTCACCGCAGAGATGTTCTATGCCAAATGATGGTCTAGAGCAGGGTTTCCCAACCGGTGGTCCGCGACCCCCACGGGGTCGTGGGCGTCTGACCAGCGTGACAATTTTTATGCATACAGAATAAACAAAATAACTGATCCATAAAATAAAATGCAACGTACTGATAAAGTGCATGAATTTAAAGAATAAACGAGTATATTTTGGTCTTCGTGCGTCCTATAATTCGTTCGAGTAGAGCAAAGTAGTGGTGAACGGAAGGCAACGAAGGACAGTTGTTTCTTCCATTGTCTTTTTTCTTGCTGGCACGCGTGATTGAATGGATTCATTTTTTACTTGCTCTCTCCTTCTTACTGAGATGTGAGTTGATGTATTAGTGTGCGTGAAGAGAAACTCAATGAATGCACAGTAGTAGTTGCCTCATTTGTTTTGTCTTCTTTTACAACTGTCCATTCACGCGTCGAGTCCCGAATTAATCAACCGACCAATTTGTTGCTTCCACATTAAGAATTTTGCTGAGATTTTGGTTTACCCGCAACATTTAGGTCAACTTGAATAGGTAAAGTATTCGATAAATTTAAAATAGTTACAGAAAAGAACAAGATTATGTTGTATTTTATAGACGGCCTCACCATGGAAAAGAAACGCAAGTATTTCGAGGATTATATGAAATTCGGTTTCACAACAATAATCTTTAATGGCGTCGATAAGCCACAGTTCGTGCTTTGTGGAGTTGTGTTGAGTGTTGAATCAATGAAGCCATCAAAATTTAAACGGCATTTGGATATCAAGCATGCCGAGCATAGTACTGAGGATGTAGGCTTGAAACGGCAGAGATTCGATGCCACTCTCACTGGCAGCATTCAACAACAAAACGCAGCAGTAGTGCAGGCGTCATATGAGACAGCACTGGAAATTGCTAAAAACAAAAACCTCATTACGATTGGAGAAACTCTGATCAAACCTAGCATGCTGAGAATGGTGAATTTGGTTCTTGGGGAAGCAAGTGAAAAGAAAATGCGGCAAGTGTCATTATCAAACAACACTGTGCAAAGACGAATTGCCCATTTGTCCGAGGACGTGTAAGAGCATGTTCTGGAAGAAATAAAACAATCTCCTTTATACGCAATTCAACTCGATGAAGCCACGGACGTCAGTTCCTGTGCGCAGCTGTTGGTGTTTGTGAAGTACGTATGCTCTGCTGGCAATTTAAAGGGAGTTTCTATTCTGTTGTGACTTGGAAACTACTACCAAAAGTGATGATATCATGGCTAAAATCAAGGCGTTTTTTAATCTGGTAACGTGCAGTGGAAAAAACTTTGTGGGTTCTGCACCGAAGGAGCTCCTGCAATGCTTGGCAAGAAATCTGGATTTCAGAAGAAGGTCAAAGAGCTTGCCGCACATGCCGCAGGTGTCCATTGCATGATCCATCGATATGCTCTTGCCAGCAAGACGTTGCCGGAAGGGTTATTGAAAGTACTGGAATTGGTCATAAAGATTGTTAACTATGTTCAGTCTGGGGCTCTGAATACACGTTTATTCAAGGAACTCTGCAGGGAAATGAACTCGGATCATAAGGTTCTTCTTTTCTACACTTCCGTACGCTGCACAGAAGAAAAAAAGTACCTATTTGAGCAGTTGCGTGTGGGAAGCCAATTTTGGGTATAGGTATGTTAACCGACCCGCTGGGTTTAAATAACTTACTTTTGGGTAGAATTCACCCAAAAGTTAGTTATTTATACCCAACGGGTCGGTTAACATACCTATACTCAAAATTGGCTTCCCACACGCAACTGCTCAAATGGGTACTTTTTTTCTTCCGTGTGGTTGTCGAAGGGTAATGTACTCAACCGTGTTTTCGAGAATTTCGAAAATTTCAATGAATTTTCGAGACCAGAACCATTCAAATGGTGCATAAATATCGACTCTAAAGTAAAATTTCGAAATTCTACGAACGGTTGAAATCCGGGTTCATATTAGCACTAAGGGGCTATTCATAAACCACGTAGACTTTTCTATGGGGAGGGGGGGTTTGACCAAAGTTTACGCTCCATACAAAAATTTAAAAAATTGTATAGAGAAAAGTCTACGAGGGGGAGGGGGGGTCTGAGATTTTCAAAAATGAGTCTACGTGGTTTATGAACAGGCCCTAATGTTATGGGTCACTTCTATGTACAACCACCTCAAACTGATTGAAAAAAAAAAGTTTTCTGCTAAAATGAAAAATTCCGTATGTTAGGTAAACTAGTACGCTCCATCCGAGCGCCCCCCGTGCAGCATAAATTCTCTCGTTTTCTGTCTCATGCACGGGGGAGCCGTAACAATACCGATTGTGTGATATTTCTCTCATTGTTTCATTATCGGCCTATTGCTGTTTTGTGCTTTTAGATATAGTTTTTCAGTTCCAATAAATGTGTCGAGTCAGTCGGTCGCTCCTTTTTATGAAAAATATAAAATCTAGTTTGTTCTAAATCGAAGGTTGTTACTTAATCGCGAGTGGACGAAAGGGTTTTTACCAAAAACCAAAATCCGAAGGAATACGCAAGTGTCCAAAGTGTGACGGGTCCGAACACCGTAGAATACTAAAAGTCAAAAAATGTCAGCCCGATTGGTTTAAAAATAAAAATGATAGCGTACATTGAAGTTGCATCATGAGTCAGAATTAACCCCAAAATCTTCGGAAGTTTTATCTCACTTTTTCTTGACGAGGGCCGGGAAATGGACTTCTTGGCGTAATGGTATTTACGGTAGTAGAAAACGAAGAATGAACTCTGTGTATACTTCTATTTTGGGTTTATCACTAAAACCTAGAATTGAATCAACTTGTTCGTACATCATTCCGATTCAAGATGCTAATGCACTCAATGATGCCTAAATTTCAATGATGTCCGAAATAGTTGCAAAAGCTAAAAATCAAATCTCCTTCTATACGTGATCAGTTACAAGCTTATTCCCTTCAGGGGTCATTGAAGAAAAAGAGACACAGACTGCGGTATGTTTGAAATATCAAATCATGGCAGTGATCCGAAGCTACGGCGTTTCAATTCAGTCTACCTACTTCATTTGCAATACGGTGGTAACTTCAAGTAACTGTGAAAAATGAACTGGACACGAAGCAAGCAAAAACAAACAGCATGAAAACAGATCGAAAATGGTTCTATAGATGTTGATATGGGATATGCTTGAAAAGAAAGAGCTTGATTATCGTTTGATATTGATGGTTAACAGCTTCATCGTCGCTTGACAATTATCAATTGACGATGACTTTGCCGGGCCCTGAGCAGGATACCCTGGAGAAGCTGATCTTTTGCATGAAATCGTGGCTAATTGAAGTTATCCGAAACAATGGCTCGTATACACTTTACTAAGTACACCTTCAAGTTCAATTTTGAGAAAATAAAGTGTTTCTTGGTTAAATGAAAATGTGGTGTTACTTTTATTTCGACAAGTGCAGCAAAGTGAACATTTATCGACCAGATGCTGCTTTCAAGTCACGATAATAGGCCGTATGAATAAAAACAAAAACTCCACTCTAGGGTTTTTTATCATTAGGGCGTATCTACAATTGAGAGATTCTCTCCGGCTCTCTCTCTTTCATTCATTACAGCGCCATTATAACACTTCACAAGGCATTCTTTAGTATAGATCGAAACACAACAGTGCTGGCTAGCATACTCTACAAATATAGAATGAAAAACGTAAAGGTGATTGGTTTATGAATGAAAGAGAGCGAGCCCGGAGAGAATCTCTCAATTGTAGATTCGCCCTAATGAAAAAAAACCTAGAACTTTACTTTAGCTGATTCGAGTAGTCGAGCAGTCAGATTAAGCATTTACTTTGATCGGTATGAATAAAAGTGACGGCCGAGTTTAAACTTTTCGAAAATGAATGTTTACTTGATTTCGTATGAATAAAGCAGCAATGTATGCTCATAAGATCAAGTATGCTCATAAGCATACTTCGTTTTGAAAAAGAACTTTTTGCATCCGATATTCGATAAACCATTTTCGTTGCGCATTATATAAAATGTATTACGACGAAACATCCCGTTTCCACTGGTTCCTGGCATTGGTCGTGAATTCGCGGAAAACCGGATTAATAAAATATATAAGCCCCGTAGATAGGTGCTGACGATAACTTTAAAATGTTGTACAGATTCAACCGGGAGAATGTTGTATTCTTATCCAGGTCGTTTCTACCCAATTACGGAGAAACCAGAGGTGGAGCTCTGCAAAACATTCAAAAAATAAAATGTTTTCTTCGTTACGTTGGAGATACCGGATTCCAGGTATGCTTTTTATAATTGAATTCTTCATAAGGAAAAATAACAATACTCTGTGCATTTTAGGTTGGAGTTGGTGAGGATCTAGGACTTCATCAAACAACCGTTTGTAAAACTATCTGGCAAACGTGTCAAGCGATTGTTGGAAAATCCCACGAGTGGATAAAGTTCCCATCAACTACAGAAGAATTTGAACGCGAAAAGAATGTATGAAGTAAAAAGTATAAGTTTCCTTGTTGCATAGAGGCTCTAGACTACACACATGTCCTCATCAAACGGCCACACAATTTCGCCGATGAATTTGTGAATCGTAAAGGTTTAACTTCATTCAACATCCAGGCAACGTGTAATGCAAACAAGATGCTTACAAGTATCGAATGTCAGTGGCCTGGTTCTGTGCACGCCGCTAGAATATGGAGAAATTCTGATATAAAAGGAATTCTCTCCGGCAACCCAAATGGTTCAATTATACTAGCAGACGAGGCATACCCCATAGCTCCATGGTTAATGACACCATTCAAAAACCCATCATCTGCAGAACAGAGGTCTTATAACATCTTACACACCAGGGAAAGGGTAATTATCGAACGTGTGTTCGGACAAGCAAAGCAGCGATTTCCGATATTGCAATCAAAAATGCGCATGTCAACGGAGAGAGTACCACACATGATCGTTGCTTGCTTCGTCCTTCATAACGTGGCCAAGGTGTTAAATGATGATGATTTTGAGTTCTTGGAAAGAGCACAGCAGCAAAACGATATTCAACCTAACCGAGAAGCCGAAGATGGTAACACCATTCGCGCACGAGGACAACGTCGCCGGAACGCAATTTCATCTCATATTAAAAATGTTTTGTTAATCTAAAACATATTTCTGATTTGGCAATTTTTTTTTAAATACATACAAGATGGATAAGCAAAATGAGTCAGCTACTTCATTTATCTCTTAGATTTTCCATACCCAAATCATAAAATGCCCTAGGGTAGATGTCCCAGTAATAGTGGTACATTTGTGGCGTTATGTTCCTATAGAACGCCTCTAACGTAGCACTATTACTGTAACATCTACCCTACCTAGCTTGCCCACATTACCGCAAGTGAAATGTAATCTTATTTTATGGCTAATATTTTAACCACATGCCTGCCTGTATTCTAGCCTTTTTATTTAATCTGTGATCTTTTCATTTCAAATGAATTCATGTAGTGAACAAAATTAAATCAAGGTTTTAGTCTTTATTTGATAATATAGTAAATAGTATAGTCACTAGATTCATAGTCTGGCGGATACAACGACGGGAGCCAATTTGAACTGTCAGTTGGCGGAGCCAATCGAGCATATCTCGAGTAATTCATGTTAAGGGCCCAAAAGTCATTTCTGAACGATGACTTTAAACGTTGATTTCTCACGAATCACGAGAATCCCACTATATCCTACTACTCCATATGGTAGAATTAACATTCTTCAACCAAATGCTGCTTTTATTTCACGAGAGTGATTTAAGATTCAAGAGAAATCGATATTTAAAGTCATTATTTACAATGGCGTTTAGGCCTTGAACATGAATTACTCGAGATATGCTCGATTGGCTCCGCCAAGTGACAGTTCAAATTGGCTCCCGTCGTTGTATCCGCCAGACTATGAATCTACAGTGACTATAGTAAATAGTTGTCTACTTGTTATAAAGAGTAAGCGTAACTTGCACATTTATAGGATTGTTGTAATATAATCGCAGTATATCAAAATCCATCGAAAAGCATTCGTAAACATACAGATTTGAGCGCATTCACCTTAGACGAGTATGTTATCTTTGAGCATTTTGATTTTCAAAACTGCAATTTCCTTTTTAACGCCAGCAGTTCCAATTTCTTTTGATGACGTTCTTCTTGATGCGCTTGTAATAGCGCAGTGTAATTCTGTTGATCTTTGATCAATTTGACCTGTTCTTCATAGACCGTTTGCTGCGCCATGCTCCGAGTAGCCTCCAATAACACAAAAAAAATAGTGAAGAAAACTTAGTGCATAAAATGTTGATACGAAAAGGTGTTTAGGCATAGGGAAAGTGTACTATATTTCAGCCCATGCACTAGTACGTACTCTTCCAGAGGATTTGTCAGGGTGGTCAACATTTTGTCTGGGACTAGTAACGAGGTCGAAATATAGTATCCTTGCACTACGCATAATTACCCCAGGTTATGTCGTCCTCTCACCACTATTTCTCGGCTATGTGATTAAAATGTATCACCCACCGTACCGCAGACCCGAAATTTTAATAAAATTTACTTACAGATTTGCCTCTTGCGAGCCTTTTTGGTGTTTGCTGTTCGGGTTCACACGACGGAAATTCGGCTTGAAAACTTGCGTCGTCGTTGAAGTCATCGCAAGAATCGTCCTCTTCTTTTGGCGGATCCTTTTCGAGCAGGTGTTTATTACTTCCCACTGCGAGGCCATCTGCTATGATGTTAAATAATTTAATTTTATGATTTTAATTTTATATTTTAAAACATCTCTTTTACTTACACGAAACTTTGTTAACGCTGGGATTTTCCAAGCCCCCAAGTAGCTCGTAAAATTTAAGTTGTGTTTTCGCGAGAACAATCTTCACATTACCGGTTTTTTCCTGTCTGTTTGTCCTTCACCGTTGACTTCATGTTGTTTATTTTCTTCAGGATTTGGTCGCTTGAATATTCTAGGCCATACTGAATTAGCAACTGATGTTGCGTGGCCACCAACGCTTTCTTCAACAGGTGGGGTTTGCGATTTCAACAGCAATACTTTCCCTAGCTGCTCCAGCACATCAACAAAACCCACATCCATTTCCTCTTGCTTGCCTATTTTCGTCCTCGTCCGTTTGGCACTCACACTGCTGCAGCTGCTGCTTTTCGGTTGTTCATGACCATCGACTAGTCTGCCGTTCCTTCCGCTACCGCTACGTTCCCTTTTTTCGACGTCGGCTTTAATTCCACTGTTTTGCCACTGCCGCTTGGCTTCACGACATTGCACATTTCGGCTATAAAGTTTAAGAACATTAATGATTTTTACTTATAACAAATCATGCATACAACTTACCATTATTCACCAGAATATACTCTTCAAGTATTTCCACTTGCTGGTCATCAAAAAAACAATCGTAGTCGAAATCTTGATTCATGATTCGTGGAAAATTTGGAAACAGAGCTAGCAAAATTAATTATGAGCGTAGCGAAACCAAAACAAAATAAGCAACTGACAGTAGGTCATATGAATTATGAATAAAGTGAGTAAAAGCCTTTACTTTGCTCAAATGCGTACGTCAAACCTTTTACTTGAGCATTTACTCACATCGATATGACAAAAACGAGAATTTGAGTATTTACTTTTCGAGCATCCAAATCCATATGAATAAAAAGTATAATCTGAGTAAATGCTCACAAAATCTTGAGTCACCTGTTGAGCATACTCAGCTGAAATCGAACCAACAGAATCGTGTGTTCCGCGGTTTTTTATGAAGAAAATGTGAACTTTGTTGCTCAAACATACTTGGAAGATAATTCTGAACATCGAGGAAGTGTATTATCAATTATACAAAGGATGAAGTATTTTTGGTGATCTCGGATTTCAAGTAACAA